>JAADVC010000064.1:0-41860 GCA_023334575.1 Pythium volutum | reverse complement strand
TCGAGAGGCAGAGGAGCGGAGCGGAGCCAAGGCGTCGTCGTGTATAGGTCTCCCCAGCTCAGAGCAATTCAGTCGCACAACTCAACTCGCTCAACCCGTCGAAAGGCAGAAGTCCAGCCCGCCGCACTGGAATCCAGAGTCCGGAGGGGAGGCGATCCAGCATCCAGCACGAGAGACCCCTTTCTCCCGTCGCGACGCTAGACGCGAAGGCGATGCTCCTGGCCTCTCGACGCGCTCCACCGAGTGAGAGCAGC
This sequence comes from Pythium volutum, assembly GCA_023334575.1. Lineage (NCBI taxonomy): Eukaryota > Oomycota > Peronosporomycetes > Pythiales > Pythiaceae > Pythium > Pythium volutum. The sequence goes on along the minus strand of JAADVC010000064.1, from coordinate 41,606 downwards.
GCGACGCCCGATCAGACACCGACACCCATGGCGCTGTCCAGTGACAAGCCCAAGCGCGCGGCCGGCAAGGCCCGCAAGGCGGCGGCGACCGGGACCGGGACCGAGATGAACGATCAGCGACAAGACGAGGACGACACGCTCGAAGAGAAAGCGGTCGAGGTGTCTACTGCGGCTGCAGAAGAAGAAGCCGAGGTGCCGCCAGCCGAGCCCGTCAAGCGCAAGCGTGGACGGCGCAAGCTGATTCACGACGAGGAAGAGCGCAAGGTTCGCCGCAAAATGCAGTGCAAACTCAACCAACGGCGGTATCGCGCTCGGCAGCGCGGCATGATCACGACGCTCGCGCTGGACGCCGAAAAAACCATTGACAATATCCAGGAGCTCGAGGCGTACCACCGCTTTCTGTGCGAGTTTGATCGAGAACGCACGGCCGTCGCAAACGCGTCGCATGGCGTCATGGACGCGCGGCCGTCGATCGTGGTCAAGCAGTTTACCGAGATTTTTCGCCACGGCTTTGCGCTCCACTCGGTCGAAGTGGGCGATCTCCAAGAGAGTTTTCTGCGGTTCGCAATGGATCCGGCGCTGCAGTCGCAGGGCGCCACGCAGCGCGGCATTGACGCACTTATTCTCCAGTTGAAGCGGTACTCGTCGTACCACGCCGTGTTTGAGATTTTGACCGAGGCCATCGACATTGTCGACGAGCACCGGCCCGGTCCACGCTTCCAGCGGCAGCACTTTGCGCCGCCCATGGCTGCTGTGGTCCACGTGACGGGCAAGCTCCATTTGCGCGTGTCGCGCGACACGGTCATGCTCTTGTACCCACATATCGTCGAAGACGAAGAGCTCAATCTGCGCGTCGTCGGCCACGAGATCTATCCGGCGTTTTCCATGGTGTTTTACTTTAACGAGTTTGCCAAAGTCGTGAAATTCGAGTTTACGGTCGACTTTGTGGCGGCGTTCATGCAGCTCTTGCGGAGCTCGACACTGACGACGCGGCTTTTGGACCAAGCCATCATCACGCCCGGCAGCGAGCTCGGTGTGGACCCGCACGGCGCCTTTGAGACCGACGAGAAGCGAAGCAAGCAGCTCAGTCTCAAGTTTATTCTGCTGTGAGGAAGCGCTGACTGCGGAGCAAGAGGCGCTATGCACTACAGTAGCACTTTTTATCCTTTTTATATGTGGAACGAGACGGCGGCTCGGAAGGCAAAGCTCTCCCAAGAAGCATGGACGGCTGGCCCTGCGAGCGGCGCGTCTCACGCACCTACCTACTTATCCCATCCGCGTCGGAACTCCCACCACGTAATACAAACGAATGGCTTCTGTCGGGACGGGCGGTCTCGACAAGAACCCTTTCAACTTACTCCTTCTTGTAGTAATTGGCCGGCACAAACGGCATCTTGGCGATCGTGAGCTTTTGGGTCTTGTTGCGCGCCTTGACGTGGAGCTCCGTGCCGACCTTGCTCAACGACTTGTGGACGTACGCCATACCAATCGCCTTCTTGAGCGTCGGGCTAAACGTGCCGCTCGTGACCTCGCCCACGACTTCTTCCTTGTCGTTAAAGATCTGGGCGCCTTCGCGGGCCGCAGCACCTTCGACTTCAAAGCCCACGCGCTTCTTCTCGGCAGTCTTGTTCTTGAGCTGATCCATGACGATCTTGTGGCCCGGGAAGCCACCTTCTTCGCGGCGACGCTTGCCAATCGTCCACGCGAGCGTGGCCTCGATGGGCGTGATCGTGTCGTTAATGTCGTGGCCGTGGAGACAGAGCCCGGCCTCGAGGCGCAGGCTGTCGCGAGCACCCAATCCAGCCTCGAGCACGCGGTCGTCCGCGAGTAGCTTGCGCGCAAAGCTCTCGGCCTTGTCGCTCGGCACCGAGATCTCAAAGCCGTCCTCTCCCGTGTACCCGCACCGCGTGAGAATAATCTCGGCGTCTCCTTCCGCGGGCAGCGGCGTGTAGAGTCCCGACATGAACGCAAGCTCTGTAAAGTCGACGCTCGGTGTGAAGCCGGCCATGACGTCGACGGCGCCGGGGCCCTGGAGCGCGATCAATGCGCGGTCCGTGAGCCGCTCGATCTTTGCGTCGCCCTTGAACTCGGCGAGCACCTTGTGCATGTGCTCGAGATCAATGTCCTGGTTGCCGGCGTTCACGACGACGTAGAGATGGTCCGGATAGGCCGTGATGACGCAGTCGTCAATGATGCCGCCCGCGTCGTTCGTGATGAGCGAGAGCTTGGCCTCACCGGGCGAAAGCGCGGCAACGTCGCCGACCACGATGCTCTCGAGGAAGCGCACGCGGTCCGCACCCGTGATACGCAGCTGGCCCATGTGGGACACATCAAAGAGCGACGCCTTGCCCGCTTCGCGCGTGTGGTTGTGCGACTTGAGCACGCCCGCGGGGTACTGCACGGGCATGGCGTAGCCGGCAAAGTCGACCATCTACCATGGTTATAATTTCACCCCACCTTGAGTTTGGATCTTTTCACACCCAGCGAGCGGATCTCAGATAAAAAGCACGAGCGTACCTTGCCACCAATCGCGACGTGAAAGTCGTAGAGCGGCGTCTTCTTGAGCTGCAGATCCACAGAGAAAATGAATACCGAGTTCCATAGGGTGGTTGTACGGTATATTTTCGTACCGCGCTAGCGTCCGAGAAGAAGCGCGCGTGCGACGCCTGCGCGATCGCCGCAGCGAGCGGGCGAAGCGTCTTGAAGCGCGCGGCGTTGGGGCGGAGCACAGCGAGCATCGTGCAGAGAGGCGGGTGGAATGTGCACTGACCAGTCGGTCGTTCGTCCACACACAAAGCACGTGAACTGATGGGGTGAGGCTGGTGGTGCCGTGGGAAGTCCCACAGTGATGACGTTAGTGCAACATGACTCGCAAAGTTCAAGTAATCATATCCAGGCCACATTCGCGCAACATTCACACTAAATCGAGGCAACTCCAATAGTGACATTGCGTTTCTCTTTTTTTTTTTCGGGGGCGGGAAAACCACGATTTGCTCCACTATGGATGAAACCAAGGCGGCGGATGCCGCGCCCGCTCTGCTATTTACCAGACGAGGGAGAGCAGCACGACTCCTGAACCACAGCGGCATGGAGAGAGAGTGAATGGCGCTTCGGCGGCGGTGAGATTGGTGGGGAGGCGGCGCAAACGGCCTAAAATAGGCGCATCCAAGATGAAAAGTGTTCGTTCACTGAACGCGTGTTCCCGAATTGGGACGGCGGCGGCGGACGGCCTGTGACATCTATTAGTGGCCATTGCTGCACGAAACGTGCGCCTACTATCTCTCGTGGTCGAAACGCGCAAGACAGGACCGTGCCACCGCCCATTGTGTTGGACGCGACGCCGCCCCATGTACGGCCGCGGCATTTCGTTTGTGTCGCAGCGAGGGGAGTCGCATGGGCGGTCTCACGGCCGCGTGTCCCAGACTTACGCGGGGTCTGTACAAGCTGCGATCCGCGGCTCTCGCGCAACGTTCCAGGGAGAAAGACTTGCAACCGGCGCCTCCGTTGCGCCGCCATTGAAGAAAGCGACTGCCGAAGCCAGCAACGCCGTGTCGGTGGCGGCAACATCCGTGTCCCTCGCGTCGTATTCGACTCGCTTCTGGCGATGGTATCGACGGAAGAAGAGAGGATCGTACGTCGCAGTCTTGGTGCTGGAACTGCTATACATCTTTGCGACCGTGCCGGTCCGCATTGGGTTCTTCTTCGACCCATACTCCAAGGGCGACGACGGCTGGACGACCGCACTGAGCGTCTATACGACGTTGGACGTGCTCACGGAAGTCTCGAGCCTCGCGAGCGTCAGCGAGATCTTCCATGCCAAGCGTCGCGCGCTCGCTGCGAAGGCACTCGAGGCCGGCACCACCCATGTGAATCCACGGAACCGACGCCAGCAACGTTATCAACGCCCACGCGGCAGCACGAAGGACGATGCGACGCAGCAACGCACCACTAGCGGTAGGAGCTCACTCGTGATCGCGTGGTCGCTCAACACGATCGTGCCGACCATGAAGCAGGAATATGAAATCCGGCGGCCGTTAATACTGGAAGCGATCGCCATGATCCCGATCGAGCTGCTCGCAATCTTGCTCGGTGCCAACTGGCTCCACGTGCTGCGAATACTCAAGGTCATTCGACTCCACCGTGTTGGTGACTGCGTGCGCGAGCTTAAGAAGCTTTTCGCCAGACGATCAATCGTGCAGCTGCTCGACTTTACCGGCAATGCGTTGCTGCTCAAGCGAGTTGTAGTCGGGCTCGCGCTGTGCCACTGGATCGCCTGCGCTTACATGGCGCTGGCCCATTGGCAATGCGGTATCTCTCTCACGTTGTGCACACGCGGCGTCGACCTCAACAACCACACCGTCACCAATATCACGACGTTTACGTGCTGGGCGATAGAAGATCAATTGGTCGGTGCCTCGTCGCTGCGTAAGTACGCCCGAGCGGTCTACTGGTCGTCGCGCACTCTCATCACGCTCGGCTATTACGACGTTGCGCCAATCACCGACATCGAAACGGCTTTCGGCATTGTCGTCCAAATCGTGGGCGCCGTCTTCAGCACGTCGCTGATTGCGACGTTCCTGTTTGTCTTTCGCTACCTGAATGCACGCAAACAGGCGTTCATGGCGCACGTCGACGACGCCAAAGAGTACATGAAGATGTCGCGGATCCCCGACGACGTCAGCGACGGCGTGTTGAGCTTTTATCGCGACGTATGGCATGCCCATAGTGGGCTATCCCATGACGATGTGCTCGCGCGGCTGCCCGAGCATTTACGGGTGGGTGTGCGCAAGGTGTTGGTCGCGCAGCGCATCCACGCCGTGGCGTTTCTACACAAGGAAAGTGACGAGCTCATTAATACGCTGTCACTTCAGGTCGAGTTGTGTGCGTATTCACCCAAGGAATGGATTATTGAGAAGGTACCTACGGGTATGTTTTTCATTCTCCGCGGCAACGTGATCCTCGAGACCGCAGAGCAGAGCCAACCTCGCCATGTGACCGCTGGCGACCACTTTGCCGAGTCGGCGTTGCTGTTCGCGGACAAGACCGATGAGCGAGCACGAGCCAAAACGTATTGCGAACTGTACAAGCTGTCGCAGGCATGGTTTCGTGAGACTGTCGAGGCGATTTATGGACCGACGGAAGCTTTGAAAATGCTCGACGGCATGCGCGCGACGCTCACGCGGCAGGATCTGCAGCAGCAAAAGGCCAAGCGATTGTTTGGACGGTCGGTCGTGGACTTTCAGCGCAGCGCGTCCATCGAAAGTGGCTATGCCTATGGATCACAAGGGCCCAAGCACAACGCGTGGTATGCACCAGGCTCTGCGTTTCGTCGGTGGTGGGAGCACGTCCGCTTTCTGGCGTTGATATTCGTTGCCTATGAGGTACCGTTTTTCATCGTTTTCGACACGGCAACCTTTCCATTCACGGCCACTGCCGGCTACAATATCCAGTCGATCTCGTCCGTCGTTTTCGAACTATATTTCACGGCCGATTTCATCTTGCGGGCCCGCTTTTTTGCATTCATCGACGCCGTCTCAATGATCCCCGTGACCGACGCGTCCTACATCTACCAGCACTACAAGGAGGCCGGTGGTATGTGGCTCGACTTGGTGGCCATCCTGCCCGTTGCGACTATACTTCAGTTTACGCTGGAAACGCAGTGGATGCTGCTAGGCGCGGCCTTTCGACTCGTGCGCATGCTGCGGCTCCGCCATCTCCCGACGGCGATCCACGCCATGGCCCATATGCGGCGACTCAGTTCCAAGGTACAAACGGCCATCACGTTGATTCTCGCGGTCACGGTATCGATCCATCTGACTGGCTGTCTCTGGTTTCTCATGGCGCGGCTCGGCATGTCGGAACACCATTTTGACGCCAACAATGCCAAGACCATCACGCGTTCCGACTGCCTTCGACTTGCGACGGTCCACGGCAACTGCTCGTGGGCGCTCTTTGACGCATACGGACAAATCGGCCAGAAGTTTCCATGGGATGGGACCAAGCCAGCAGCAGCGACTACCTCTACTCAGCACCGATGGCTCTCATCCTCGTCCTCGTCGTTATCAGAAGAAACATACACAAACAAGTTTGCGTACCTGCGGTCAATCTACTGGGCGATCGTCGCGCTCACGACGGTCGGGTACGGTGATATCGTCGCGTTTTCGACGTACGAGAGTTTTTTCGCGGCGCTCTGGGTGTTTTTCGGTGGCATCATTAACTACGCTGTGGTCGCGGCCATGTCGAACCTGCTCTCCAACTTCACAGCAGCGAGTCGCCACCACATGGAAAAGATGAACCTCATGAACACGGTCTTAGCCCATTACAAGATTTCGGACGACGTGCGCCACCAGATCCGACGCTTTTACCATCAGCAGTACTACATTCAAAAGGTCGCGTCCGAGGCTAAGCTGCTCGCGCGGCTGCCGCATCAGCTACGGCATCGCATCTCGCTGACGCTCCACGCCGAGTCGATCACGAAACTGTCACTGTTTGTCGACTTTGGGCACGAACATTTGCTTCATGACCTCACGGGGCTGTTTCGACGTGCCGTGTTCCAGCGCGGCGATTTTCTGACCCAAGACAGCACGATCTGCGACGAGATTCTTGTGGTCGTGAGCGGGCGCGGCAATGTGTTTTGCAGGCGCGTAGGCAAGCGCATCCCTGTGGGGGCAGTTTGTCCCGGGTCGTGCTGTGGCGTTTCGGAGATGGTGTTGCGTGTCAAGAGCCCGACGTTTGCGATCGCAGCGACAGTCGTCGAAGCCTCGTCGATCTCATACGGATTATTTCGTGTAGCCATTGAAGCGAAATACCCCAACGAAGTGGCAGCGCTGACCGAGATGGCCCTGGAACGGTTCGAGGCCAAAGCGCGAGCATTGGAGGCGATCTGCGACAATATGCTTATGCGCGATCGCCTGCGTCGATGCACCGAGCGTTGCACCAGTATGTTTGCTGATGCGCACGAACTCACGACCGCACAGCAGCATCGGAAGTCCCAGATTCGCTTTTACTGGGATCTTCTCATCACGCTCATCGACATTTACTTTGCATTCCAGATTACGTTCCGGATCCCATTCCTCCCGACGCTCATCGGCAGTGGTCGGCGGCTACTGATCCTATCGGATCTTTTTGGGGACGCGCTACTCGCGGCCGACATTGTGCTCAAGCTGTACTACTTTGAGTGCGACAGTGGGCTCCAAAACATTCTCACGCGAGCCGAGAAGAATGCCAACTATGCGCAGCATTTCCTCAAGCAAGATCTCTGGAGTTCGCTACCGCTGTACTACTTTGGGGGCAGTTTCTTTCTCGAGAGCGTCTTGAGGATCCCTCGCTTGCTCCGCATTCGCCAGGTCCCCGAGGCAATCGACTCGCTCATCGTGCGTATCCAGCAACGCGTGACGCTTATCGAAGATATCTCGGCCTATTTGGCGCCGTTCAAGCTCGTACTGATCCTGCTCTTCTCGGCGCATTTCGGCGCGTGCGTGTTTTACTGGATCTCGACCATGGACCAGAACAGCAACTCGTGGATCCATCATGACCACGTTGTCCACGAAGCCCACGGCAGCGTCGCTGTGCTGTATCTACGAGGCTTCTATTGGGCGCTTACGACCTTGACGTTGGTTGGCTCGCGCGAGGTCGTGCCGCTCGACGTGCCCGGGACACTGTTTGCCAGCGTCATGTGTCTTTGCTGCACGTTTGTGGTCGGCCACATTGTCGGCGAGCTGTCTGATATGATTCTTGAAATGGACAAAGCCAAGAAAGAGCTCCACGAGCGAGAGTCCAGTTTTGAGCAGTTTGCCAAGGACCACAACCTACCGGCGCCAGTGCGCACCCGCGTGGTCCACTATCTGAAACTCCAGCATGACTACTGGAAGGGGCTTGACATCTACGAGACGTTCCACGATCTATCCAAGAACCTCAGGGTGCAGCTCATGATGAATCTCCACGGCGACATTGTGCGTGGGCTGTATATCGCGCCATTCTTGTCGAGTGGACTGCTGCGAGGACTCGCACTTCGATTGAAATCGGAGCTCTACATTCCAGGAGACAACGTCGTGGTCGAAGGCGACCCGGGCCACAAGCTATATGTCCTCAAGAAAGGCAGTGCCATGGTCATGTGGAAATCCACGGGTACAGCCGTGGCGACACTGGCCGAAGGCAGCCTGTTTGGAGAGGTCGCATTCTTTCTCAAAGGCACCAAGCGCATCGCGTCGGTACAGGCCGTGGTTTCAGTCGAGGTGCTTACCGTGGATCGCCGCGCATGGGAGAGTTTGATGGCATCCTGTGACAGGGAAGAGCGAGACAGCACCGGGCGCGTGCTCGTGAGATGGGTGAAGCAGTGTATGCAAGGCTACAACGTTATGGCTGTCGAGATTGTCAAGGACATTACAAGCGCGAACGTGCTCGCGAGAACACCAGCCGCCAGGTTGAATAATGGCGCTTCGCGTAGTGGGTTGGAAGAGCGAGCGCTTCGGTTGCTGCTGCGCCAAAGCAGCAAGAAGAAGGACATTGAGGAACTGGTGAAATCCACTAGCAGCGGAAGTAGCTCAAGACACGTGATCAAGACCTCGGCTGGGGGAGGCATGTTCAATAATCAGCGAGGAGTGCGACGCATCTATGCGGCAACTGCGGATGACACGAACCATGATAGTACGACGAAGACCCGAGCGACGGTGGTGCCAGCATTGCCTCGACACACGTCCGTCAAGAATCTACGGCTTCCGATACCACTACTCAAATTGCCGTCAATGCAAAACGGCACAATGCAGCAGCTCTTTCCGGTGGCCGAGGAACTGCGGGGTCTCTACAGCTTGCGTCAGTTGCGGGATATGGAAGACGAGTGCTGGCGCCGCTACAAGGTGTCTATACTAATGTCGGGCGGTATCGTAACGCCCACGCCATCGCAGCGGCCAATCCGGGCAGCTGAGACTGGAGCTCGCAAAGGCAGCTTGCTCGCGTCTACGCTACTGGCTGCGAAGGCCGTCGCGGTCGATCGATCCAGGAGGATGTCAGCGCTCGCAAGTCGAAAGAGTTCGTACCCACTTCTGATTCCGCACGGAGCTGACTCGAGGGAATCGCAGCGCTCATCCCGCCACGATGGTGTGACAACCGATGGCATGCGTTTCCTCGCGAATTATCAAGAGCTCGACGACACTGCTACGCTTCGTTGCCACGGAAAACTGTGGCACGTCCAAAAGCGCGATGCGGCGAAGGACCTCGCGCGCACGACCGAAGATCTACCAGAGGGGCGAGTCTCGGTGCAGCGACGAAGGCTCTTGAAGCGAACGCAGTCGCTGCCGATCTTTGACCGCCATTTCGCCGACATGGTGCGCGAAGAACTCCGCGCATCCAATGTCAAAGACTATGCCAGCAAGTTACAACTCGGGATTCACGTGTCGCGGCACGCACACCATCCCGAATATTTCTACTTCTTTCGAGCGTATAAGTGGTGGCAGCGCACCAAGAAGAACGTTGTGGCGTCACCATTTGGTCACCGCGTGGCACGCTGGTTTAATACTTGGCATTCCAGCTTCGGAGGGGACAAACGTCGCTTTACCCTCAAGACCTTTCCGACCATGCGGCGAGACTCAGGAACTCCACGTCTTGTGCAGAACGAAGACGAAGTCTTTTTTGAGCTTCTCTCACGCGGGTATCGCGTCTGGGAGTGCGTTGTCGTGCTCATCGCTGTGCTGTACGCCATCTCACTTCCGTATTTTATTTGCTTCGCCTCGAGGACCAAGACCGAGGCGATCACCACGACCAGCCTCACGAATTGGATAGTGTGCGTGTGTCTGATGGACGTGTTTTGTGTCGTCGACTTGGTGCTCAAGTACACGACGTTCAAGAGCGTGATGGAGAATGGCGACGAGTCAAACCAGCTCATAGCGACCCCGCGTGGGCCAACAATCAAGCATCGCTTCTCCTGGCGTTTCGCACTGGACGTGTTTGCAGCCGTGCCTTTCGATTGGCTCCTGTTCCTCCCGCACTTGGATTCGCTCTCCCATGCAATGTGGTACTACCTGGCGCTCTTCCAGTTCAACAAGATCTTTCGCATCTACCAAGCCAAAGGTGCTAGCGAACGGCTGGCGCAGTTCCTCGCGTTCGATCTCAACTTGCCCATCCACGATCGCACGCTTCGATTCATGCGTTCCATTGGGGCGTACCTGCTTGCCGGCCACTGGATCGCCTGCGTGTGGTACCGCGTGAGTCTGTACGCGTACGAGCACTCGCCAACGTCCTGGCTCTCGACGGCAGGCATGCTCGCCATGGACGAATTCACGTCGCTGCAAGACATTCCCGAGACACGGCGGTACTTACGGGCAGCCCATTTCGCGGCCGGCTCGATCACGACCGTATTTTTCGGCGACATTGCGTCCAGCAATGTGCTCGAGACCGTGGCCGAGATTGGCGTGATCTTGCTGAGTATTTTCGTGTTTGGTATGGTCGTTGGCGCGCACAGCGAGCACTTGGAGGCCACGTACAAGCACCGCATGCAGTTTGAGCAGAATCTGACCGAGCTCTATTACTATCTCAAGAGCAACAACGTGCCACGTGCCGTGCGCCACCGACTCAAGACGTATTACATGAACACGTGGCTGCGGTTCCACGGCCACGACGACTTTGAGGGCGTCCACGGACTCTCGACGCTGCTGGTCGAAGACATTGTGCAGTACACGTTGCGCAGTTTCGCGTCGAAAGTGTCGATCCTTCGCTCGTGTGACGAGTGCTTTTTACGAGCGCTCTTGACCTGTCTCAAAAACGTGATCTGCTCGCCCAACGAGCCGGTCGTGCGCAAGGGCGACGTGGACCGCAGCATGTACTTCATTGCAAGGGGCAAGATCGTTGTTGAAGGCACAGGCTTCCAGCTCGTCAAGGAAGAAGGCGATTTCTTTGGGGAGCTCTCGCTGCTGTATGGGATTCCACGGTCGGCGACGTGCTCGTCGCTCGGCACGTCGCTGCTGTACGTGCTCGAGTGGCACGCGTACGAGACGCTGCTGCAGGACTATCCCGAGTACCGGCAAGTGAACCGCCGCGAGTGGGTCGTCGTGAGCACCGTGCTGCGCGCGGGCGAGTCGCGGTTCCACTCGATCATTGATATCGTCTCACGCATGGAGACTGCGAGCTGGGTCCAGATTGACGGCATCATCAAAAAGGCCAAGAGCTTGAGGTGAATCAAGTGGATCAAATGTAGCCATCTGACGGGTGTCTATATCCATATGGACCTTGTCGTGAGATCCACATGGACCTCGTTAACCTAAGAGGAACCAAAACGCATAAAGTAAACCTTTGCATTTTGGCTGGTCAGAAACAAAGTGTCGAGACAATGGAGGCCAAGGTGAGTTTCCACGTGCGCCGCTTTCTGCGCGAGTGCGAGGACCGCGGCGTGCGTCCTGGAGAGGACACGGTCGTCACGCACTTGAGAGAGACGTACATGGAGTACCAGCGCAAGCCGCAGAACATTCTCAAAAAGATTGTCGGCAAAGTGCTCAAAAAGGCGCAGGATTCCACGACCACCAATAATGGCAGTGCGTCAGCAGCCAAGCGCGCGCGGGACGACGACGACGACGACGACGAGCGCATGGCCATGGACTTTGAGGCGCAGACGGCGCTGAGCCAGGCGTCCAATTCGCTCAACCAGGCCATCCGCAAAAACTATGCGGCGGCCACGCAAGACAAGCCGACGACCACCACGACCACAACCACTGGAGATGCCGACAAGCCCACGACCAAAAAGGCCAAAGTGCGGCGCCGCGACGCGACCGAGACTGCCGACACGAGTGGCGATGCCAAGGGCTTTATCGTGTCGCGGCCGACAACGCGGTACGCTGACTTTGGCGGCGTCAACGCCATTCTCCAAGAGGTCAAAGAACTCATCGAGTACCCGCTCACACACCCCGAGGTCTATCTCCACTTGGGCGTCGAGCCGCCGCGCGGCATTTTGCTCCACGGCCCGCCGGGCACGGGCAAGACCATGCTGGCCAATGCGATCGCCGGCGAGAGCGGCGCGTGCTTTTTGAAAATCTCGGCGCCTGAGATCGTGTCGGGCATGTCGGGCGAGTCGGAGCAAAAGCTCCGCGAGCTCTTTGACGAGGCCGTCGCGAACGCGCCGTCCATTATCTTCATTGACGAGATTGACGCCATCACGCCCAAGCGCGAGACCTCGCAGCGCGGCATGGAGAAGCGCATTGTCGCGCAGCTGCTCACGTCGACCGACGCACTGAGTCTGGCCAACACGGGCGGCAAGCCCGTGCTCATTATCGGCGCGACCAACCGACCAGATGCGCTCGACTCGGCGCTGCGGCGCGCTGGGCGGTTCGACCGCGAGATTTGCTTGGGCATTCCCGACGAGCAGGCGCGCGCACGGATCCTCCATGTGCTCGCATCGAAAATGAAGCTCGCGGGGGACTTTGACTTTGCACTCATTGCGCGCAAGACGCCGGGCTTCGTCGGCGCCGATCTCGTGTCGCTCACGAAAGAGGCCGCCGTGATCGCCGTGAACCGCATCTTTTCCAACATGCTCACGCAGCAAAAGCTCGACGACGAGATTAAACACAAAAAGAGCGAGGCACAAGCAGCCGCGGACGCGGCAACGACGGCCGACTCGATCCGCGCGCAGGTCACGCCGTTCACGGCACAGCAGCTCGCGCCGCTGAGCATTTCAATGGACGATTTCCGCCAGGCCATCACCAAGGTGCAGCCAAGCGCCAAGCGCGAGGGCTTTGCGACCATCCCCGACGTGTCGTGGAGCGACATTGGCGCGCTCGCGTCTGTGCGCGACGAGCTCGTCTTGTCCATTTTGCAGCCCATCCAGCACCCCGAGCGGTTCGCGGCGCTCGGGCTCTCCATGCCCGCGGGCGTGCTGCTCTACGGGCCGCCGGGCTGTGGCAAGACGCTGCTGGCCAAGGCCATTGCCAACGAGAGCGGCGCCAACTTTATCAGTATCAAAGGGCCCGAGCTGCTCGACAAGTACGTGGGCGAGTCGGAGCGCGCCGTGCGCCAAGTGTTTCAGCGCGCGCGCGCGTCGTCGCCCTGTGTCGTGTTTTTCGATGAGCTCGATGCGCTGTGTCCGCGGCGCTCGAATGGTGGCGGCGACTCGGGCAATGGCGTAACCGAGCGCGTCGTGAACCAACTGCTGACCGAGATGGACGGCCTCGACGCGAGGCGCAACGTGTTTGTGATCGCCGCGACCAACCGGCCCGACATTATCGACCCGGCAATGCTGCGTCCCGGACGGCTCGACAAGCTGCTCTACGTGCCGCTGCCCATTGCGAGCGAGCGCTTTGCCATCTTGAAGACGGTGACGACCAAGTCGCGGCTGGACGCGACGGTCGACTTGGAGCAGATCGCAGCCGACGCGAGATGCGACGGATTCAGCGGCGCCGACCTCGCGGCGCTCGCGCGAGAAGCCGGCATCGCAGCGCTGCGTGAACTGGGCGATCTCTCGACGGCCACGGCGAGGCTCGAGGACTTGACCATCAAGCAGCACCACTTTGTGCAGGCCTTTGACAACGTTTTTCCGTCGGTCTCGCGCGCCGACCAGCGGCTCTTTGAAAAGATGAAGAAGAACTTGCGCAAGACCCGAGCCGTGCTACAGCAGCAACCTGTGGAAGCCCAGGCGCCGGCGGTGAACGAGAAGGCGGAACGGGAGACGGACGGCGCGGACACGAGCGGTGCCATGGAGATTGCTTAAGCCTTGGTGAGACGGACGCCGTCGGACGTTGCATAATGTATCTTCAAATTAGACGACCGTGAGCTTGTAATACCTTGAACCGTTGCTGTCTCTTACTTGGAATTTTTCATGTGGTCTCGTCCACGAAACTCTGTGTGCGTGGCGTAAACGCCTGGACATTCGTCGTCAATGAACTGCGGCGGCGCCGTCGCCTGCTGGTCAAGATTGGAGACTGCGGACGACTGCTGGCGTCGTCGTCCGAGAGACCCAGTGGATCGTCGCCGCCGTCGCACGCATTGGCAGCGCGAGCTGTTTCGATGCCCATGGTCTTCTTTAACTGCTTGCGCGCACCAAGCTTGGCACGGGCGATAATGTACTTGGCCTGCAGCGAATCCACGTCGCCACACTGAGCGAGCATCTCCATGGCCGACTTGTACACAAACGACCGCGCGACTTCTTCATCAAGAATCGCCGAGGCACTGACGGGTTCGTCGCTTTTGCCTCCCAGCAGCGTCTGCACGGCTGTGCTGAGCGACTGCCCATGGAGCATCGACGTGAGCGCCGACGGCGGCGGCTCGGTGGTCGTCCACTCGGCGCGGTTCTTGGCGCGAAACTCGGGAAATTCCAGCAGCAGCTCCTCGTATGGCGGCGCGTCGAGTCGATACAGTTCCGAAATGGTCAGCGCGATGCACGTTTCGCCGCGCGGAATGCCGTAGAGCAGCGCGAGCTCGCCGAAAAAGTCGCCCGTTTCTTTTGTGGACTCGGACTTGTCGTGCTTGACGAGGATGCGGCCGTCAGAGATAAAGTACATGGATCGATCGACGTCGCCGCGGATCACGACCTCTTCGTTCTCGCTGCAGACCACGTACTGCAGCTTGACCAGCAATGCACGCAAGAAGTGGATGTCTAGCGAGTGGAAAATGGCCACTTTCCACGCAAACCGGTGGAGCGTCGCGTACACGACGTCTTCGTGGAGCGCGCGCGAGATGCCCGCAACGGCCTCAAACTCTTCTTCGCCGTTGCGACGTCGCCAAATCGACGCGTAGTACTGCTTGATCTGCTTCTTGAGCATCTTGGGGACGTTGTTCTGGATCAGATAGTGCTGCAACTCGCTCAGGTTTTGCTCAAACAGTGCCTCTCGTCTGGAATACGCCTCTAGCAGTTCGCCCTGCGCACCGACCAAGACGCCGTACACGTAGATGCTGGCCAAAATGCACAGCATTTCAACAAGCAGCTCGAGCAAGTTGAGCGAGGCAATATCTCCGTAAAACAGCGTCGTGATAGAGCAGAGAGCAAAGTGCATCGACCGCAAGTACTTTCGCGTTAGCGAGATGGCGTCGAGACTCGACGAGCTGCTCGCAGAGTTACTGGACGACAGGAAGCGGTGGCCGGAAGAAGTGGTAGAAGTTGTCGGGGTCGGCGAATGAGTCGTTGGCGACGCGTAGCCGACCGCAAACGGAAGCATGCCGGGATACGACGTCCACGACAACGCAAACCATTCGTTGGCTTTCTCACTGATAGCAAACCACAGACAAGCCATCCAGTGGCCCATCAAGATGAACGACGCGAGCGAGCGATTGAAATTCAGCTTGGCCTCAGCAATCGGAAGCTTGAGATCGTACACGACATACTGGAAGACACACTCGGAGAGCTCGTCGATGCGGCGTGCGATGAGCACTTTGTTGAGCCGGAAGAAACTCAGGCAAAGCCACTTTTCGCCATACGAGAGATGGGTCCACGCCGACACACCACCGAGAGCGAACGCGAAGAGCTCAAGTGGGACGATGGCAGCGAGATCCCACACGAATCCATCGTAGCGGGGCATGGCCTGGGACATTCTCGTAAGAATGGCAGACGTCAGCCGACTGTGGCGGCTCTTGTGGCTGTCGCAAGCCGTCCGGTTGTGTTCCAGCTGCGCATGGGACCGGCGCAAACGGTGGACGACATCGATCGCGCACAATACGTCCATGAAATACTCACATCCCGACCAGACCTTGAGGCCGTGAAGTTGATGCAGATCGTGTCGAAAGCAGACCTTCAGTGGTGTGACGATCGCGTGGTATAGAGCGATCAGGAGCACCACAAGATCCCACGCTTTGCTGCATTTCTTTACCAGTAGCTGGAAGGCGACGGCGGTCCCATCGCTGCTCGCATGGGGTTCGTGCCGCTGTTGCTGTCGTTGGATTGACGAGTGCCTTCTGCTGGCGTCGCTCTTCCTGCTCGTTCGAAGGCTCTGAAAGGCGTTTACAATCGTTGCAGTGGAGGAGGAATTCCTCACCTTTGCTCCTCCTTGATCGCTATCGCCCCGTCGGCTGAGCTTGCTCAGTTTATCCGACCCTTCTCTCCACTTCCGGAACCACCGATAGACGCGATAGAAAGAAGACAACTTGGGGCGACGACTGCGCTGCAAAATGTCGAAGGTGATGCCCGCTTGAGCCAGGAACGTGCTCTGGATTCCGTTCACGGCGCCGTGGTGCCTTCGGTTCTTGGTTTCTTCCTCGAGCTTGGCGGTTGCAAAGTATTTCCTGTCAAAATGTGGAAGCGAGTGGCAGCGCTTCATGCGGCGCAGCATCGCCGCGCGCTCGGCGTTTGAATTTGCGCTTGGATCAGTCGAGGATGACACTACCCGTGTGAGGAGCATGCGACCCGACTGCTTCGACTCGAGTCGCTTCAGCTGGAATTCCGATGTTGGAGGTGGACGAGTCGCGGTGAATAAGCGTCGAGAGTCGGCGCTCGCTTGACTTGGTGATGTAACCGCGTCGTCAGTATGGAAGGAATGGAAACGCTTCTGTTGTTTCTGCACTGGACCACTCATGCCATCAACATGGTGCACGTGCTGGGAATGCAGTAGGTCTTGACATGTCAACGCCTTCTCGATACCCGGACGGAGGTTGCTGTCGTGGTGCGGGCGGTGGCGCGGCTCCAGCACATCCATCATATCTGAGACTGTGTGTTGCAGTGTCGCGAGGTATCGGAATCTCTGCCAACATTCGCTTTCCAAAGTCCGCAGATGGTGATCATCGAGAACCGGCGCCACATGCTTGTTGACTGGGTTCACGTGGACAAAGAACTCAAAGCTAAGGTCGACAGTCTTGAGGGTCTGCTTCCTCCCGTTGTGCTTTGCATGGGGTCCGCCCGACGCCGAAACGCCGATTAGCCGTTTGGCTTGGTGCCGCTTAGCGTGGTCATGGTTGGACGAAATGCTGGAAAGTCCAGTGTTACTGCTGTGGGTGGCGAGTAGTGTTTGCAACTGCTTCGAGCTTTTGTCCGCGCGGGACAATAGATACTTCGCCTTCTTCTCCAGGACACGACGCTCCGGCGTCATGAACGACCGCTTGATGCTCTCCCGCTTAAATTTGGAAACGGCTTTGGCTACAGGACGAGCCATCATTTCCGCAAGATTCTTCATGATCTTGCGCTCTAACAGAAGGCGGTTGGTACGCTTAGCAACACCCAGCGCTACCTCTTGGTATGAGAGCATCCGTGTCTTGACCCAGTCGAGAATCGAGTGGACTGCGTACTGTTGGACGTGATTTTCATCTGAACTTCCACTCCAGAGCTCATCCCACGCGTGCTTGGATATGTGCAACACCTCGCACGACATGGCTGCTTTGACGGTCGCTATCCGTTGTTGAGCCGGAAGGAAGAAGCCAATTTCGCCGAACAGACATCCCTCCATGAGAATCGCGACGCTCGTGGCAGACGTAGACCAAAACACCGCTGCTAACCCGGTGCGCAAGACGCAAAGCTTGGTACCGAACGTGTGCTCAACGGCAATGTCATCCCCGGGGATGAATAGCTCCGTTTTGAGCCTCAGCGAGAGGTTGTTGACCTGCGCGTCGGTCAAGAAACGGCTGATTGGAAGAACCGAGATCGTCAGTCCATAAATCTCGTGCACGAGCTTGAGCTTTAGATTTGCCGACATGTCGTGCACGGCTTCATCCAACTTGCCGCCCTCAGCGTGGTCTAATTGAGTCTTGAAGAAGAAGCTCACGCGATTCTGGAGCGTCTCGGCAAGTCCATGCTCTTTAGCAAAGTGATCGAAGCTATCGATACGAGCTTTGTACTCTTTCGCCTCCTTGCCCATGTCGATGATCAGCTCCGACAGTTCGCCGAGAATGAAGCCCATGATGAACGTCGTACCCAAGCAGGTAACTGTCGCCCACACCGTGCCCAAGATATCCCGCGACACGACTTCGCGCGACCCGACCAGCGTGAGTGACGTGAGTGCCCAATAAAAGCAGCGCACGTACAGCGACATGAGCGAGTTGTGGTACTGGTGGAGGATGTGGTCGTGTGCCATCCAACAGTGCATATGGTCGTGAGCACATTCGTACTCGGAGATCAAGAAGAAGACGCACGCTGCATAGTGGGTTCCCAGCAACAAGAAGAAAAGCAACTTGAGTGGGCTGAGATAGGCCGAGACATTCTTGGACGCGAAGGTTTGTTGGATGAGAATGATGGCTTCGTCAATGTAGGCCCACAGGTCAAAGCAGCGAAGCAGTCGCGGCAGACGGCACAGACTCGAGGCAAGCGGCTCAGAACTCTTCATGTAGTAAAACGGTAACGACGCCAAAAGATCTCGCTTGAAACGGCGGCTCGATCGGTAGGCTGCGCTGAACTCCTCCCTTGTGAGCAGATTGTCGAAGCCGACTTCTTCACACTCGAAATAGTAGAATTTCATGTAAATGTCGATCACGTAGTACGCATCGCACACCAAATCGACGATCACAAAGGTGCGAAACCCAGCGGCAGATCCCTGGATATGGGAATGGAACGCGATGCGGAACACGATGTTGAATGCGTTGTAGATGTTCCAGAAGGTCAGCATCACATTCCACACACCGACAATTCGCGATCGCACGGCATCCGCATCTCGAGACGCCGAAAAGCACAATGAGATGGCCGATGCCCAGCCGCCTCCGTGGCTACCATGGCTGCTTTCGACATGGAGTTCTCGTTGGTAGAACAAACTGGGTGTCAAAAGCAGGTGGGTCTTGAGCTTGAACTGACCAAAGTTCGTGGTGATTTTCTTCAGTCGCGCGCTGTCGTCTCGCCAAGAATCGTGAGCTTCAACGTAAATGTCTTCCATCTCATCTTCAAATTTGCGTGCGATCACGTCAAAATGTTCCTTTGTCATCATCGATGCGTGGATCGAAGACGCTGCGATCAGCGTCACCGAGTGCGGGTACTTCAACATGAACTCATTTGCACCGTAACAGTCACCGCCGACCAATGCGCCAACTGGACACGACGACTGGGATTGGCGAAACACGTTCACTTTACCGTGGGTCAACACGATAAACTCTTTGCAGATGTCGCCTTCAATGAACAACGTCTCGCCGTTCTGGAACGTGCGGTGGCGAAATTTGCCTGTGACTTCCTCTAAGAATTCCCGACTTGCACACTCGAAGAGTGACACCCGTTTCGTTGCGCCAGAGTGCAACAAGGATGAGATCTTGTAGCAAAGTTGGTCGGGCAAGTGCATGAGCAACTGTGACTCGTAGGCGTTCTTACGGGTCTTGAATTGCTGGTGGTAAAACCGTCGAATCTCGCCTCGCAACGACTCAGTGATGTTGAGATGCTCCATGAGACCGTTTAGCGTGTTGAGTTTCTCGACATGGTGGTGCTGGGAAGCAAGCAGATTGGAAATCGTGCTCGACATGGCCCCAACAATGCCGAAGTTGATAATACCGCTGATGTATATCCACACCGCGGCAAAGTAGCTCTCAGCCGTTGAGAAGGCAGCAATGTCTCCATATCCAACACCAGTCAACGCAACGACAGCCCAGTAAATCGACCGCACGTACGCGAAGGTTGTCTGGTAACGCGACGAAGAATCTTCAACTGGAAAGGTAACGCCAAGGTTTCCGTAGCAGTCGTAGCGCACCCACGAGCAGTTTCCGTGCAGCGTGGCCATCTCGAGACAGTCTTGTCTCGTGATGTCGAGAAGCCCCGCGTTGTCCGGATGAACTGGTTGTCCCCACGTCAGAGGGATCCACGACATCTCAAACCAGAGACACGCTACCATGTGAAGCGTCAGTGTCACGCCAAGTAGCAACCCCAAAATCAACTGGATCTTGGAGCTGATTCCGTAGAAGTCGGTGATATCTTGGACCAAATTGCCAACATAGCGGAGTCGCAACATTCGAAAGACACGAAAGACCCACGAATAGTCTTCCGTACTGCCCTGCATCGTCTCCATGGCAAACGCGACCGGCAAAACAGCAACGAGATCGAGGCAGAACCCATTTTTCTTGTAGATGGAGAATATCATGGCTGGATCAACGATGGTCATCATCACGACGGGGTCGAGGTATGCAAAAAAGCGACACCGCAGCACGAAATCACACATGAAGAAGATCTCAATCAGCAGTGTCACAATGTATCGTGCACCAATGTCTTGCTTGACGAGGAAATGTCGCTGCGCGTCGTGGTTCGAGATAAACACAATGTAGTATGGCACTTCGAACGCGACGTAGATGATGGCGAGTAATCGCACAAAATCCCAGCGAATGCGAAACGTCGAGGCTGGGAGACGCCATCCAATCACTTGTTTCGAGCCTTTGGATGACGCATTGTTTGAACTGGGATGGCCAGCGTCGCCGCCAGCGTCGCCCCCTGCCTCGCGCAACCCCAATAGC
This sequence comes from Pythium volutum, assembly GCA_023334575.1. Lineage (NCBI taxonomy): Eukaryota > Oomycota > Peronosporomycetes > Pythiales > Pythiaceae > Pythium > Pythium volutum. The sequence continues at coordinate 21,296 of JAADVC010000064.1, read as the reverse complement.
TTCTTCGTTTTCCTCAACTGCGTGGCGTATTTCTCGAAGGTCTGGATCATGCGAGCCACGGTTTCTTGCTGCTTGCCACGGTAAAAATGGGCGATGGCTTCGTCGAAGGCGGCTTTTTCCAGCACGTACAGTTCACAAAACGTCTTGGCGATCGCTTTTTCTTCATACCTCTCGGGGGAAAGCAAACAGCAATCGGCAAAGAAGTCGCCGGTTTGGCACTCCTTGGGTCTTGTTCCGTCAAACGCAGACAGGATCACCGTGCCTCGAATCACGAAAAACATCTTCGCGTTGATTTTCGGCTCAATGATCGAATCGCTGGGGATGAACACGCGATGCACGAGCCGAAGTGCCAGGAGATTGATAAACTCGACGCTCTCTCGCATGAGAAAGCATACTTGCTTGATGCGACTGGCCTTGAGAGTGTACACAACTTTGGACTCGAGATGCTTTGGAAGTAAATGCAGCGGTTCTTCTCCGTCCAGCGAGTGGTGTGTTGCCCAAGCGTAGCTAAAGTACGCGATCACTTGACGCCTCACGTCGCGGGGTAAGTTCTGAGACTTCATATATTCTCGAGCATTGTCGACGTGCGTGTTGAAGGCAGCTTGTCTGGATACTCGATATCGAAAGATAAACAGGAACGTCGCGAGAAGTGACGTTGACAGCAGCGCGCCGCAGAGTTGGACAACGAGTCCATAAATAATTTCGCCGTCGGCAACCGGCGTGACGTCGTCGTAGCCAAGCACGACCATTGTGCGCGACGCCCAGTAGAGCGCGCGGCCGTACTTGCGCGTGACAGATGCTCCCATGAGCCTGTCTTTAATGACCCAACTAGATTCGACGGCAGGGTCGCACAACTCGACGTGGACGCCGCACGTCCAATGAGCGATCCACATGTACCCGCACGCAAACCAGTGGCACAAAAAGACCCCCAGGGAGATGTTGCGGGCAAGTGTGGAGATTCCTGTGAGCGACAGGGTCTGTACCCAATGTCGATCGCCGTATATTCGGCTGAGCTTGTCGAGGCAATCCGAAATGCGGTATGCGCGGCAAAGCTTGGTCACTCGCAGCAAGTGGATGAGATTGTACTGGTGCGTAGCCACAGCAATGAATTCGATGGGCACCAACGCCACAATCTCAAGCAGCAGTTCCACACGCTTACGACGCTGGATCGCGGCCGACGCTTGCGACGCGGCCACAGCCGTGGGCGCGATGGTCGCCAGTGTCCACTGCGTCTGGCTCGATCGGTGCGCGCTGTCAACTTGGCGATTTCGCGTCGAGATCTTGGGCTTGTCCATGTGACCGTGAGTTTTCTTGGACATTTTCTTGCCGAGTTCAAAGCTAACAGATTGGGCCAGCAGCGAGAACGCGTCATGCCAAATGCTGTAAAACTCCAAGAACTTGAACGCGCCGATCACGTCGCTCACGATGTCGAGCGCGGAAAGCACTGTGAGCACACGTGTCCATCTACTCGCAGCCGTGGCCGCGATGGGGTTGAAGAAGAAGCCGATTCGCAGCGGCACACTGAGGAGAATGTAAAAGACGACGTAGAGAGTGGCGACAACCGACAGCGTCTCGCGCGTGGCCCACGGCAGTTGTCGGTAGCGCCGCTGGAGCGGTCGCACGACGTAGCGCAGAAATGTGCGGCGCGGGCGGCGCACCCAGAGGGTCATCGACTGCTTGGTTGGTGATCCGTGGGGCATTTTCTGGACGGTTTCCGGCGGTGGTGCGTCGTCGCTAGTGACGTAAATCTTGGTGCGCGAGGCGACCATGAACAGCCCCGACCAGACTGCTGTGCGATAAGTCCCACTGCCGCCCAGAAGACGGGCTCAGCGGCGCGAAGCTGCGATGGGCAGCGCCGTCACGGTGTTGCTCCTGCGGGCGTTTCCACCGAACGGCCGTTAGCCCCATGCGACACGGCGGCTATTCTTACTTCACTGAAGGATGGAATCGCCGTTTAGTCGAGTTGCCGCGCCATGGCCGCGATGAGGAACCGCCATGTTTCCCTTTCGTGGCGGAAAATGGGGGGAAATGCAAAAAACACAGACTTCAAGCAGGCACCCAAAATGTGCTTCCTGCTGGTCGCAAAAGCGGCATGAAAAGTTCAATAGTGTACAACAAAAGCAAGCAGTGGCATCGTAATTGTACTAAGGCAATGGGCCAAACACCAGCGGCCCCCAACCAAGCGTGAAGAAAGAGAAAGTCTCTAGAACGTATCAAAGACCTCGAAGGCCGCCTTGTCTTCGCCGTAGAGCACGGACGAGTCGTCTACGGGCGAGTCGGGGTACTCGTCGAAGTTCTGGTGGTCGCCGGGGCCGCCGACATGCGGCAGGTACGGCGCGACCTCGCGCTTCTGCAACACCGCGTCCCAGTCTACCTTTGCAAAGTACTTGTGCTTTTTCACATCGTCTGAACCGCCTCGCAAGCAGCCTGCACATAAAGAAACATGAGTTTCCATTCGCCAGAGCATTCCGCACATCCAAACACACACAAAAACGCACCCAGTCGCTTGGTCCGGTCTTGCGACAAAAGTTTCTTGATCAAATCCTTGGCCTTGGCGTCTATGTGCTTCGGAAAGTCCACTTTGCCGTTGAGGATTTTCTGGTAAATGCCAAACGGGTTCTCGTCGTAGAACGGCGGATACCCGGCTAGCATCTCGTAAATGAGCACGCCGAGTGCCCACCAGTCGACCGATTTGCCGTGACCCTTGCTCTGGATGATCTCGGGGGCGAGGTATTCGGGTGTCCCACACAATGTCCACGTGCGGTCTTCGACAATCTTGGCAAAGCCAAAGTCGGTGATCTTGATCGCACCGTCTGCTGTAATGAGCAGATTTTCGGGTTTCAAGTCGCGGTAGATGATGTGCTGCGCGTGCAGATACGACAGCGCGAGCACGAGCTGCGACGAGTAGTAGCACGAGACATTGTCGGGAAACCGTCCTTGGCGACGCAGATACGAAAACAGCTCGCCGCCCTGGACGTACTCCAGTATCAAATACAACCGCTTCTCGTCCTGGAAATGGCCGCTGTAGCTCACGATGAACGGATGGTCAATCTTGCTGAGGATCTCGACCTCGCACTTGATATGGTGGAGTTGCTGCAGCCGGAGAATCTCGCTCTTTTTGAGAATCTTGAGCGCATGGTACGACCCTGTTTCTCGAAGCCGCACGAGGCGTACGCGGCCAAACGTTCCAGTGCCTGAGAATGCATCCAAATGCAAGAACACGAGTCAGGACGCGCATGCGCTCACGGTCTCATCGTCATGGAGTCACGCACCTAGAGTCGCGAGGAGCTCAAAATCGTCCTGTGTGTGTGCTGTCCGTTCGCGCGGCATAGCTGCTGTGACGACGGGTGCTGGGGCGGATGTTTCCTCAGAAGGAGGATCCTAAATTGCCAGCCAAAGCACAACAAAACGTCATGCTCCGAGATCTTCTATAAACGAAGTGACGACTATCTCTCCAACCTTTTCATCCGCAGCTTTCTTCCGGAACATGTCGTGCTCCCCGCCGCTGCAGTTGACGGGATGCTGGTATGTATATATGTGTGTGCGGGTGTTTGCGGCAGTCGAGTGTGTTCGTACGCGCTCGTGTGGGGTTCCCCAGTCTGCAACGGCCCACGCTCCGCTATTGATACTCTCGTGCGATCTCGGCAGGAACAGAGGGAAAATGAGATGGTGGGGATGATGCAGCCGTCCGGTTGGAGCAGAGCAAGGGGAAGGGGGAGAGCGGGATGGTCGCGCCGCACCGACGAGCCGCGCTGGCCTCTTTTGCTGCCGAATGCGCCGCTGCGCTGCCCAGAGTCTTCCGCCGAAAAGACCTTTCGATCCTGCCAAGAAAGAGTTTCACTATCATTCGGTGCAACCAACCGCGATACCGGTATCTCAGCAGTTTATGGAACAATTGTTTTTACAGTTTTTCCAAACGACTTCTTACGACTTCCTGCGGGTAAATACTCTTTTTCGTCCTGTGAATTGGTCGAAAAGATTTTGCCATTGCGCAGCGAATCACATCACAACCTCGTTTTTTAGGTTTTTACATTTTGTCCGCCAACAACCAAACAGGGAAAACAATGTTGGCGGTTGTTTGAGTGTGACGGACGAGGGGGAAACGAACCGCGCCAACATCCAACGTCCAACTTCCAACATGAACGGGCAGCCGCCGACGGCCAAGATGCCGGCGCAGCTCACGCCGGCGGACGCGCAGAAGCTCATGGAGGCAGCCATGCGCATGAAGAGAGAGAACCAGACGCACCACCCAAAGTACACGCAGATCATCACGCTGCTGCGGCAGTTCCAGCAGCAGCAGCTGCAGCAGCGCATGGCCAACGCCAACGCCAACGCCAACGCGAGTGCAAGTGCGCAGGCCAACGCCAACAATGCCAACAACGCCAACAGCGCCAACACCATGACGACGCTGCAGCAGCAGCACCAGCTCATGCTCCAGCGCCAGCGCCAACTCGCCGCGCAGCAGGCTCAAGCCCAAGCCCAAACGCAGCAGCAACCACCGCCCATGTCTATGACCATGCCCATGCCAACGTCCGCGCCGCTTGCAATCACAGCGAATCCGTTTATGCAGAGAAAGCCCGACATGCGGCAGCCACCGGCGCAGCAGTTGGCGGCCATGCAGACCAATGCCGTGGTAGAATTGCTCTTCACGGAGAAGCAGCTCGAGCATCTCCACGAGCAGATCCGCGCGTACAAGCAGCTCTGTCTCTCCATGGACGACGCCGTCACGGGCGGCACCAGTAGCAGCAGCGGTACCAAGTCGCGAAGCATCACGCCGCCGCCTTCGTCATCGACGGCTTCCAACTCGTCGGCACGTACGACGCCCACCAAGCAGTCGCATCCCGCAAAGCACTCGTCGTCGCCGTCGCAGCCCAAGCAGCAGCACGTATCGCTGCCTGTGGTGCTCGACATTAGGGACCGCAAGCCACGGTGGACACGCGCCTCGAAAGATCTGATGTACCTCGGGCCCGAGTGTTTTGACGGCGATCTCATTGATCTCGAGAGCAAGACCAACGCGGCGTTTGGCGTCTACAACATTAGCAGTCCGTGGCTCGGACTCAATGACGTTGCGATGAAAATGCGGTACCTGCGTACGCTCCAGCAGTTTTTGACCTCGAACCTCGAGACGCTGGAAGCCGCGAACGTCTCGACACTCAGCGACGCCGAGAAGGAGACGCTCCACATTTTGCGATGTGTGCTCTTGCAGCAGCGGCTCCGCAGCCACGTGAGCAAGGCCTACACGAACCGCCTGGCGCTCGTCGGTGAACCGCCAGTCGTAATCGACCGCAAGTCGTTCCGTCGCCGCCGCCCGCTGTCGCGGTTGGAATTGCAGCACGACGAAAAGGAGAAACGCAAGAAGTCCGTCGCGTTGGAGAAACAGCGCCGCGCCGAGCACCAGCAATACCTCAAGACGATCCTCAACCACTCGCGCGACTTTTTCGCCTACCACAAAAACGTCAAGGCCCAAGTGACCAAGTCGGCACGGGCCGCCAAGGCGTTTGTCGACGCCAAGGCCACCAAGGCCGAGCGCGAAGAAGACCGCCAAGAAAAGCTCCGTCTCAAGGCACTCAAGGCCAACGACATGGAGGCGTACGGCAAACTCGTGGCCGAGGCCAAGAACGAGCGTCTCACGTACTTGCTCTCGCAGACGAACAGCTACTTGGACAGCATTCGTAAGCTCGTGCGCGACCACAAGCGCAAGCACAATGTCGTGTCCGCGGAAGGTACCGACTCGTTCGTTGAAGAAGAAGAAGAAGAAAAGAAGAGCGGCGACGATGAAGAAGACTTGAATTACTTGGAGGTCGCGTCCAAGGGAGAGCTACCACGGCAGCCCATGATGCTCGTCGGTGGCGATCTCAAAGAGTACCAGTTGCGTGGTCTCCAGTGGATGGTGTCGCTGTACGACAACCACCTCAACGGCATTCTCGCCGATGAAATGGGGTTGGGCAAGACCATCCAGTCGATTTCCCTTTTGACGTACGTGTTTGAGATCAAGCACAACCACGGGCCATTCCTGGTCGTCGTGCCGCTGTCGACGCTGTCAAACTGGGTGAATGAATTCAAGAAGTGGGCACCGGATCTCGTCGTCGTGATTTACAAGGGTGCACCACAGGCCCGCAAGGATATCTTCAAGAACGAAATGGCGAGCTTCCAGTTCAACGTGCTGCTCACGACCTACGAGTACATCATGAAGGACAAGCACATTCTACGCAAGTACGACTGGCAGTACATTATCGTCGACGAAGGCCACCGCATGAAGAACGCGCAGTCCAAGTTTGCGATGACGCTCGGTTCGATGTACACGTCCCGGAATCGTTTGCTTTTGACGGGCACGCCGTTGCAGAATAGCTTGCCAGAACTGTGGGCATTGCTCAACTTTTTACTGCCGACCATTTTCGAGTCGGTCGACACGTTTGAGCAGTGGTTCAGCAAGCCGTTTGCCCAATTCTCTGGCAGTGGTGAAACCAATGAGCTCTCCGATGAAGAGCGCATGCTCATCATCAACCGCCTCCATCAAGTGCTGCGTCCGTTCTTGTTGCGCCGTGTCAAGAGCTCCGTGTTGGACCAATTGCCCGACAAGGTCGAGCGCGTGCTCAAGTGTGATTTGTCCGGGTGGCAGAAAATCCTGTACCGCCGCATCCAAGAGGGCAGTGCACTGCTGTTGGAATCTGGAGGTGATGAGAATGGCGGCGATGCCAAGGGCAAGACCAAATACACCTCCAAAGGTCTCTCGAACGTGCTCATGCAGCTCCGCAAAGTGTGCAACCACCCGTACCTATTCCAAGTCAACGGCTACCCGCTGGATTTTGATATCGTGCGCACCAGTGGTAAGTTTGAGCTGCTTGACCGCATGCTGCCCAAGCTCCAGGCCGCGGGCCACCGCGTGCTCATGTTTAGTCAGATGACGCAGCTCATGCACGTGCTCGAAGACTATTTCAACTATCGCGGCTTTCGTTACCTGCGGCTCGACGGTTCGACAAGTGCCGACGAGCGCGAGCAGCGCATGTTCATGTTCAACGCACCGGACTCGCCGTTCTTTATCTTTTTGCTCAGTACGCGTGCCGGTGGGCTCGGGCTCAACTTGGCGACGGCCGATACGGTCGTGATTTTCGATAGCGACTGGAACCCGGCCATGGATGCACAAGCGCAGGACCGGGCGCATCGCATTGGCCAGAAGAACGAAGTGCGCGTGTTCCGCTTGGTGACCAATTCTCCAGTTGAAGAAAAGATCTTGGCGCGTGCGACCGACAAGATGAACATGAACAACCTCGTGGTCGAGGCCGGTAAGTTTAACAACCGCTCCAAGGAAGCCGAGCGCCGTGCAATGCTCGAGAGTCTGATCAAGATGGAGTCGGAGGAAGCAGCCAATGCCGCCAATGGCGAGGGCGAAGAAGGCTCGACCGTGTTGCTTGACGACGAGATCAACGAGATGATGGCACTGACCGACGAAGAGCTCGTGCTGTACCAGCGCCTCGACACAGAACGCCTCAAGCGCGAAGACCTCGAGTGGGCCGAGCACTGCAAGCGCACGAAGACCCCATATGCGCCACGCACACGGCTCATGAACGACAAGGACGTGCCCGAGTGGTTGAAGGAAGCTGACACGGCAGCGGGTGCAGAAGCGGCAGCGAGAGCTGGTCCGAGCGACGGCTCGAAGCGCGACCCGGACTGGAATTTCGACCTTGAACCTGATGGGAGTCGCCGCAAGCGCAAGGAAGTGAGTTATCGCGACCAGTTTACTGACTCGGAGTTTGTCAAAATGTGCGAAGACGGTTTGGATGAAGAAGGCGAGCCGGTGAAGAAGCCCGCGAAAGCCAAGAAGAGTGCCACGCCACCGGCCATCGTCCCTGTGGTCGCCGCAAAGGTGCCGGTCATTGTGAGTGCCAAGCGTCGGCGCGAGTCGTCGTCGGCGTCGGCGTCTGTTGCAGGCGAAGATGATGGTGGTGAGTCGTTCAATGATTTGCCGGACGATGACGAATCGCGTCGCGAGCGGAAAGTGCTTGGGTATTTCCACCGCAAGATTTACGACGGCGTGGTCAAGCTCACTGACTCAATGGGCCGTCTGCGGTGTGAGCTGTTTATGGAGAGACCGTCGGCCGAGGATTATCCCGACTATTACGATTTCATTAAGCAGCCCATGGATCTCGTGACGATCAAGTCGCGGATCGACGCGCATTTGTATGGCTCCCATGACCACTTTGAAAGTGACATCAAGCTCATGGTCGCGAACGCCCACACGTACAACCACCCGCAGTCGCTCGTGTACCACGACGCGAACGAGATGGACAAGTTTGTCAAGTCCAAGCTCAAACGCGTCAAGCAGAAAACCATGCAGCAGCTCACGGTCGAGTACGAGGCCGCGCGGCAGCAGCACAAGGAACGGTCCAAGGCCCGCAAAGAGAAGAAGCGACCGCGCCACGACTGACAAGATACACTGTAATTTCAATACATCTGTGGGGTTTGCATCCAAATGTATTGCATCATGTATCGCAATTGGTGTAATTCCAATGCATGGCCGTGGTGATTGTATCACAATATATTGATTTAAGATCTCATGTGAAGTACCCCGCGTCGACCATGTCGTTGGACGCGGGCTGCTTGTCAAAGGTCATGGACTGCGAGAGCCGCGCCTCGCGGAACGTCTTGTAGCTGCGCTCCAAGTTGTCGTCCACGGCCATGACCGCGGCCAAATTGCCAAAGCGGTGGCAGTAGTTGGGTGCGCTCCACACCGTCGAGAATGTATCGCGGAAAAGCACTTGGTAGCCGTCCATGCAGAGCTGGTGCGCGCGGCTCATATGGGAGAGGCCGTTAAGATGCAGGAATTTCTCCACAACGTCCTCACCAAACATGTAGCCGGCACCGCGTGGCGACTAGTCAAATGCATAGAGAGAACCAATGAGTCTCCAGGGAGTACGCCGAGAGATAGAAAGATAGATACATAACCGAGACGTACCATGTGGAAGCCGTGGTTCTTGGGGTCCGGGTCGGACCACACGATATGCGCAAACGGTCCGTCGGCGGGGATCTCCTGGAACCGGTCGATCATTCGTAGCTGGTCGATCTGATGGATCGCCGGACTGAGCCCGCCGTGGAGACAGAGCAGTCGCTCGTCCACGAGTGCGCCCAGCGGTAGGAAATCAAACATGTCCATAAAGGCCTTGTAGACGCGCGTGTCGCCGTCGTACTTTTGCATGCACTCTTTCTGGAAGCCGTAGACCTGCGTGGTCTGGCGCGACTCGTGGTTGCCGCGCAGCAGCGTCACGTTCTCGGGGTAGCACACCTTGAGCACGCAGAGCAGCGTAATGGTCTCGACGCTCATGGCGCCGCGGTCCACAAAGTCTCCGAGAAAGACGTAGTTGGTCTCGGGCGCCTGGCCGCTCATGTTGAAGAGCTCGAGCAGATCGAAAAACTGGCCGTGAATGTCGCCGCACACGGTCGCGGGCGAGCGCACGCCCACGACATTGTCGTCCTCGACCAGCAGATCCTTCATGCGCTCGCACAGCGCCAGCACCGAGTTGACGTCAATGGGCTCGCCACGTCGCAACTTCTCGAGGTGCCGCCGCGGGTGGAGCGACATGCTGATGGTGCGAAACAATCCACGTCCCCTTCCCTGGCGGCTTGGTGACGATTACGCTTTGCTTTTTTTCATCATGAAAAAGGGAGGCGCGTAGGTTCAGTCTGAGAAACATGTACTGGATTGGCTGAAATGATTCCCAAACCATTACTGATTGGCTCATAATTATGTCCAGCAGTGTGATTGGTGGAAACGTCAATTCGATTGTAGCTTTCGGGCCAGTTGACAGAGCGACATTGGGGCTTTTGGTTACTACTGCAACGTCACCATGCCAGTTGACTGACGTGCTGTCGCCCCGTGCGCACGCATCGCCAATCTACGATGAGCTCGTGCCGCTCTCCACCAACAGTCGCCACCGCTGCGTAGACGCAGAACCTGAGAGCGATCGCACCGGACATCTATTGTGGTCCCTCGAGCTGACGCGGCGTCCAGTGGTCACTGCCCACTGCCCAATTGGACACACGCGTACCAAGTGGACGTGTGGGCGCAGGGCGTGACCACGTACGTGGTTGCTAGACGTCCCCGTTCTACGTGACCGCTGCAACGCTCGACGACATGCGCGTGCATCCATCTGTGGCTCGGTCTGGACAGCGCAGCCGATGATTGTGCAATGGCGCGACGCGCACTGCGCAGGAACGAGCGGTCGGAATGGAGTGACGAGTGCGAGCGCTTGCTTGCAAAAATGTAGCTATGAGCAGTACGTGACGGGACAAGAGTGAATGTTTTCATGCGAGTCGACGCCGCATGGGGCGGACGGTGCCACCCACGGGCCGTGGGCCACGACTTCTCAGCGCGCCGTTTGTTAGGTGGAGCGGCATGATTATGTATGGACACCGTCGCGTCCGTCCGCGCAAATTCCCTCGGTCTCCGCTCCGTTCTTGAGACAACGTTTTTTTGCCCATCCAAAAAGGAGGAGCACGGCGGAAGATGCAGACGGATCCATATGATTGGCTGCAATGAAGGACTAAACATCATCTGATTGGCTCATATTCATTCAACTGCTTTTTGATTGGCTGTAAAGTGGAGCACACCCACGCTGGGGTCACCCACTGAATCATCACTGCTGTGGACTGATCTCCTCGCGTCGCATTGTCCGCTCTGCCCGACGGGGTCCTGTTGCCTGCAGGGAGATAAATACCTGTGGGGTGCATCCGCTCTCCCATTCTCTCTTCTCTCCACTCGCTTCCTTCCTTCTCCCTCTCTCGTTAGCTCTATAGGATGTGGTGGTGGGGCCCCTGCGCCGGCGCGTCCTGCTGCGCCGACGTGGTGCTGCCGCGCCGCGAGCACGCGTTCGCGCTGTACGACGAGCTCGTGCCGCTTCTCACGGACGGACGCCGCCGCAACGCGACGTCGCGCGCGACCGACGAAGACAGCGACGCGTGTTTCGCGTCGGACGACGCGGCCTTTGCGTTCCGCGCCAGCGGCGTCGCCGTCGAGCCGGGCATCTATCGCGCACGCGATGTGCGCACCCACGACGCCGTGGCGCTCAAGGTCTTTGACAAGGCCATACTCCACAACAAGGCGACGCGGCGCAGGCTGCGCCACGAGATCCACGTCATCTCGCGGGTCGGCGCGCACGCGAATATCCTGCGGCTCTACGGGGTCTACTCGTCTCGACGCACGTTCCAGATTGCGTTCGAGCTCGCGCGCGGCGGCGAAGTCATGCAGCGCATCGCCGCGTCGATTCCGCCGCCGTCTTCTTCGTCTTCTTCTCTTTCTCTTCAGTCTGTCGATCTCGATCCTCAAACGCCTCCGCCGTATTGCGCGACCGAGCGCGAGGTTGCGCGCATCATTGCGAGCGCGGCGTCGGCGCTCCAGTTTATGCACACGCGCGGCATTGTCCACGGCGAGATCCGGCCCGAGCACTTGCTGTACAGCGACCTCGAGCCGAACGCACGCGTCGTGCTCGTGGACTTTGGCCGCGCGGCCGCGTGGCGCGAGTTCACGTTCCGCAGCCGCGTGCATCGCGGCAAATTCCTGTGGCACGACCGCCACAGTGTGCGGTTCCTCCCGCCGACCGTGCTCGCGCGCGACCCCCACGACGGTCTCGTCGACTGGCCACACGCGCAGCACGTGGACGTGTGGTCGCTGGGCGTGACCATGTACGTGCTGCTGTGCGGCGCGTTCCCGTTTCAAGGCGGCGCGTCGACGGCCACAAGAACACTCGATGACATTCGCACAGGCATTCTCCACGAAAAGCTCACGTTCCCCACGCATGTCCAGCTGAGCCGCGCGGCGCGGGATCTGCTCACCAAGCTGCTGGAAAAGGAACTCGCACTGTCGCCCAGTATGGACGAGGTGTGCGCGCACCCGTGGCTCTGCTCGGACGTCGCAGCGGCCGTGCGGTGGAGCGACGCGCAGATCCGAGCCTTTGGCGTGTTTGCCACGCGGTACCAGCGGAGCGTCGCCGTGTCGTCACTGCGTCGCCACGCGCTGGACGACCACGCAGAGCCGCTGGCGCCGTGCTCGCCGTCCTCGTCCTCGTCGTCGTCTCGACGGCTGCACGACCGGGACGGCGCCCCACCGTCGTCGCCATTGCCGTACGACGTCTTTGGTGTCTCATCTGGGAACCACAATAGCGGAGACCGTCAGGCATCCGAAGACCGCTTTGATCCGGACTCGGAGCGGCCGTCCTTCATTTCGACCGACGGCAACATCCCCGCGAGCGACTCGAGCGAGCGGCTCAGTGCCGACGCCTACATGCGGCTCGCAAATGCCGAACTCGAGGCGCTCACGGTGCGCAAGGCCATGGCCGCGTCAGTGTCAGCGTCTCCATCAGCGTCTCCGTCGCCTCAGCGCCAAGGGAACACGCAACCGTCCACGAGGCTCAGCCGCACCGTGGCGGCCGCCGACAGCAGCGGCGGCTCGCTCATGGCAAAAGACGACGAGCTAAAGCCCGTGACAATCAAGCACGACGCGTGGCCGCTCTTCTCTCGACCACGGCGGCTCTTTTCGTCGTTCAAGAGCCTCAGCTTTCGCTCGGCGTCGTCCGGGTCCAGCACATGATAGTTAGTTATTAGCACCGAACTACAGGTCGTACACCGACAACTGAGAACCAAGTACCTTAATAATATTGAGCCCCCTCCCTCACTTAGTAAAACTGGGCCGTCGACGTCGAGGCCGCGTTCGGCGGAACTACAGACGGTGTCGGGGCGTGGTGGTGGTGGTGCAGTCTCTTAGTCAGAAGCGTCTCGTGGAGACGCAGCACGACGCGGGCCGGCGAGTGGTCCGCTGCGTCGTCACTCTGGTCGTCGGCCGTCGCGTCGTCGCGCAGCTTCTCCACAAACGCGTGGTACTCGTTCTCGGGAACCGAGAGTCCCGATTGCAGTCCGACAATGAGAAAGTTGCGGTCGCTTGCGCTGCCGCTCAGTGCATTCAGAACATTTTGAAAGTAGCCAATGTCGGCTTCCAATTGCTGCGTCCCGAGCGCCGAGAGCGACGGGATCTGGAGCACGGCCGTGAGCAGCGCCGCGGTCGTGCCGCTCGCCACCGCCGACGTCCACACGTCCACAAACGTCGCGGCCTCGGACGCGTCCGTCTCATCATCGTCATCCGATGACGACGAGATCTCAAAGATGCGCTCACACGCGTCGCGTTCGCTGGGCGAGAGCCGCAGCACTTGCACGAGCGTCGCCCACTCGCGCGTGCAGACCTTGTGGACGTCGAGAGAGGCCGCCGCGGCCTTGGCGAGACTCGAGCTTTCCGCAAACGGCTCGAGCTGTGGCAGGAGCGACAGCAGCAGGTCGGCGACCACTGTGATGTACTCTTGCGGCAGCGTGCTGAACGTCGGCAGGTCGCCCAGGCTCTCGTCGGGCATCTGGATCCAGCACGCGTTGGCTGGGACGCTTCGCAGCACGTGGGCGATTGGCGCAAAGACCGATTCGTACACGAGCGTCTGCGCGTGGCGCGTGTACCGCGTGAGCGACGTGTGGGCCTGCGCAAAGAGCTATACACACACATCAGGATCGACTGTTTTGGTCCAGGTGAGACCAACCATTTGTGGTGACTCACCTTGGTTTCCTGATGGGTTGCGGGCGACACGAGGTCCTGGACAAAGTCGCTCAGTATCTTTTCCTTGTCAGGGTCGTCCTGAAGCCACTTCATCACGGCCGACGTCCCGACCCGCGAGGGCTCCAATGCCAATGCCGATAGTGAGACTGCCGCACCTCCCACCACACTCATGTGGAGGCTTCCAGAGCGCCGCCGCTGGAACAACTGCTTGCGTGTGGTCGCCTGTGGGGACGTCTTGTGGGATGCCATGCTCTCCTTCGTGGGATCCGCAACGAGCCGCTGCACTTGCTCACGCATGCGGACGCTCAGTCGCGACTCGACGCTCGCGAGATCACGTTCCAGTGTACCACAGGCACGCAGCAGTGCGAGCGTCGCGTGGAAGCGGCCCCAGTCGGCCGTACGCTGCTGGTCGTCGGCCGCACCTCCAATCCCAATCCCAATGCCAAGCGACTGGCGTATCGCCGGGATCGCGGCGCTGAGCCGCTGCACGAGCTGCTCGACGGCTTGCGAGACGACCCGCACCGCGTCCGGAAAGAGCGCGCCGGCACTGAAGGCATAACAGATCCTCACACTGTCCTCGACGATTGTCCAGAGGTCGGTCGAGATTTCTTCGACGCGGAGCGCGTAGGCCTCGAGCACGTTCTCCTCCACTGCGGCACTACCAAAGTCGTCATCGTGTCCATCTCTTCCCTTACTGTTGTTGTTGATTGGCAGCGAGAAGCGCGGCACGAGCGACGTGAGTTTCGCCGCGAGCGCGTCGCCCGCTAGTGCGGCATAGTCGCTGAAAAACGACTGGTACGGCGCAAGCACGGCCTTGAGCACGCGATCGGCCAATTCATTCGCGCCCGTCGGGTCGTCCGCCACCAAGTCGACCGCCGTCTCCAGAATCACACTGCTGCTGCCGCTGCCGCTCGTGCGAAGCGCCTTGGCGACGCTGCTCACAAACGCGCACGACGTCTCGTACGCGCGCAGCAGTTGCTCCAGCGCAAACTCCTTTTTTAGACGATCGCGGAACGACTCGTTGAGCGCCGCGAGCGTGTTTTCCAGTAACGCGACGAGCACGTGGGACGCGTCGCCCACACCGAAGATCTCGGCGGTGTACTCGGCCTCGCGGTGCACCATGCGCAGCACTTCTTTGTAAAAGCTCTCGTCCAGCCACGACGCAAAGGCGCTTCCGCTGAAGGAATACCAGAGGCGGTGGATCGGCGCGGGGCGGCACCGGCAGTACGCTTGCAGGACGTGGTCGCCGCGGCCAATGCTCGCCAACACGGCCCTGCAGAACTGGACCTGCGCCACGGGCAGCTGCGTGGCCTGCAAGTACTCGTCGAGCTCGGGCTTCATGGAGGTCTCGATCTGGCTCGACAGACGCTCCAACGTGCGCGCGCGGTCGTCGGCGCCGGGCATGTCCTTGAGGATCTCGAGGCTCTTGTGCATCTCGTGGACGCGGTCGGCGAGCGACATGTTCGTCGCGGGTTTCTCGCCCTCATCGTCACGGTCGCGGTCGCGGGTCGTGATCCCTTCAATGGACGCCGCGCACGCACGCACGTTCTTTTCCCAGCGCGCCGCCTCGACGAGCGCCTTGGAGCAACTCTGGAGCCGCTCCTTGGCCTCGTGGAGTTCGAGGAGATACTGGAGATCTTGCTCTTCGTCGTCTTTCCGGCGCATCGCGCTTGTCGATGATGCAGCGCTGGACGCCGCCGCCGAAGAGCCGGCACTGGCCACGACATTATCGAGCTGTTGCGCGAGCGGCGCCGTGGTGCGCTGCATGGCGTCCAGCTGCGTCTGCAGCTGCGGCCCGGCGAGCGTGAGCTGGTGGAGTGTGCCATGGATCGACGCCGAGAGCGACTGCGAGAGCAGCGCGAGCTGCGGCACGAGCGCCGTGAGGTCTGGTACGTGGCCCTTACGGTCGATCACGGCCTCCTCTAGCCACGCGTACGCATTGAACGCGTCGTCGCGGAAGAGCTGCTCGTCCAGCTCCATTTTTTACGGTGGGCATCAAAGATCTGATCCCGAAGGAAGAGAATGCTGAACCTATCGTAGTAAGGTTTATTTGGGAAACCTAAATGTGGCTAGGTTTTAATGCTGGTGATGGGCCCCCCGATCATGGTGGATGCTCAACTCATGCGTCAGTGGGCTCGTCGCATCTGATGCGATGCGTGTGCGCGACAGACGGCAACACGCAAGCAAGTGCCGTCGACATCGAATGGTGGAGGACCAGTGATCCGTGATCGGATCTAGTCTAAACCGACTGGGTTCTCTTGGAGAGAGAGAGAGAGCTGGAGGATCCAGGCAGCGCCCGCATTGGGTGGTCCTGCATGGGTCTGTCTCAGGATGAGATGCTGATGGTTTCAGTTGACCCTCAACTGGATCTCCATGCAGTGCAGTGATCCCCATAAACGACTGGCGCACAACTGCTGGCGATAGTACTGTACAGTACTACGGTAGAGAAGAGAACTTCACGACTGAGGACACCAACCGCGTAATGGTTCCATGGTTTCCATTAGCTTTCATGAAGTCAGCTTGCCCCAGAACAAAAATGGAATCGGCAAAAAAAAACAGCCAAGATTCCAAACGGAACCCAGAGTTCAATAGTTTAAAACACCTTGTTTAAAACAAACTTTGTTTCCATTTCTGGGAAACGTCACACCATTCGATCCTTTTTGTTTCCATCCGGCGCTTCAACCTTCCAGCTCACTTCCCAAGTTCGCCCCCACCACGCCCACGAGATCTTTTTTTTCTCCCTCTTTCGGTTCTCTTGCAATGGGCAATTCCGCCACTAAGGAGGCGTCTCCCGTCAGCAGCCCACGGGCAGCCAATGCCAATGCTAATGCCAATGCTAATGTCACGGCCACGGCCACGGCGCCACCAGCACCCGCGTCCGACGCCGACTCCTTCAAGCCGCTTTCGCCCGAGCAGCGCGCCGTGACCTTTGACGAGCGCGTGCACTTGCGTCCAGCGGCGCGCGGCAGCGTCACGCTCGCCAGCACACAGCCGCTCTCTGGATTCCGCCCACTACAACGCGCCGCGACGTTTGATCCGCGTCTGCGCGCGCAGCAAACGCAGTTGCTCACGGCCTCGGACGTCATGTACCGCCGCTATTTCAACATGCGCGAAAAGCGCCAGTCGGTCGACGCGCTGCGGTCGCTCTACCGCATCCCAGAATCCACGGACGACGTCGAGCTCCCGAAGCCGCGGCGCGAGGCCGTCGTTGTCGTGGATCCGTTTTCGACCGGCATGACACTGAGCCAAAAGGTGCTCGCACGCGGCTACGCCTGTGTCTGCGTCTATTCCGACACGCTTGACGTCATGAAGGATCTCATCAAGCACATCCCGGCCAGTCTCTCGGACGAGTACAGCGCCGTGCTTTTCCACGACGGCTCCCACACGGGCGACCAGGAACGCGACGCACTCGCGGCGACGCGCCACGCGCTCGAGCAGGTGGGTACCAATTTCACTATCATTGGCGTGCTCGCGGGCGCCGAGACGGGCGTCGTGCTGGCCGACAAACTCTCAGAGGCCATGGGACTCACGACCAACAAGTCGTCGGGCTCGGACGCGCGCCGCAACAAGTACCTCATGGGCGAAAAGATTCGCGCGGCCGGTCTGCGCGCCGTCAAGCAGTGCGCGGCGACCAAGTGGTCGCAAATTGTCGAATTTATCGAAAACGATCTTAAGCCGTCGCCCTTTCAGGTCATTGTCAAGCCCGTGGAAAGCGCCGGCAGCGACGACGTGTCGCTCTGCACGTCGCTTGACGACGTCAAGAAGGCGTTTGGCAATATCCAGGGCAAGATTAACAGTCTAGGACTGGAAAACACGGCGACACTCGTGCAGGAATACCTCCACGGCACCGAGTACGTGGTCGACACGGTGAGCCGCCATGGCGTCCACAAGGTCGTGGCCGTGTGGGAGTACGACAAGCGCAGCGTCAATGGCGCGCCGTTTGTGTACTATGGCGTGCTGCTGCGCGCAGCGTCGGGTGACGTGCTCTCGGCGATTGCCGACTATGTTCTCAAAGTGCTGGACGCATTGGAGATTGTCCACGGCCCGGGCCACGCCGAGGTCAAGTTTGTCCAGGGCGAGCCGTGTCTGGTCGAGATTGGCTCGCGCTGCCACGGCGGCGAAGGCACGTACTTGCCCATCGTGGACCGCTGCATTGGTTACAACCAAGTCGAAAGCACGCTCGACTCGTACTTTGACGCCGTGGCGTTTGACGCACTGCCGGCGCGGCCGCTCAAGCTCAAGGCGTTTGGCTGCGAGTCGATGCTGGTCTCGTACCAGCGCGGCACGCTCGTGGGGTACCCGGGCCTCAAGGAGATTGAGGCCATGCCGTCGTACGTGACCAAGATGGTCCACGTCCACGAAGGCGGCGACTTGGAGAGGACGATTGACATGTTTACGACGCCGGGCAGTGTGCTGCTGGTCCACGACGACGAGCAGCAAATGCAACGCGACTATGCGCGGATCCGCGAATTGGAGCACGACGGACTGTACGCGTGGACCGAAAAGGCGACGCCGTCGGACGCACTAACCCCCAAGAAGGTCGCAGTCGTGGTCGATCCGTTCTCGACTGGTGCGGTCGTCGCGCACGCACTCATGGCGCGCGGCTACGAGTGCATTTGCGTCTACAGCGACAAGCTCGAGAACATTGAAAACGTGGCGAGCCTCGTGCCCGAAGGCTTGACGCTCACGTTTGCCGCGACGATCGCGTACGACGGCAAGATTGACCGCACGGTCGCGGCCGTGAAAAAGGCGGCCGCCAGCATTGTCGGTGGCCGCAACGCGCAGGACAAGCTCGTGTGTGCCGTGCTGCCTGGCGCCGAATTGGGCGTGAAACTCGCAGATCTGCTCGTGGATTCGCTCGGCCTCCATGGCAATGTCATGGACCACTCGAGCGCGCGCCGCGACAAGTATCTCATGGGCGAGACGCTGCGAGGCGCGGGCGTGCGCGCGGTCAAGCAGGTCAGGGCCACGACGTGGGCGCAGGCCCAGGCGTTTATCGAGCACGACTTGCGGCCGACGCCGTTTGAGGTCGTGCTCAAGCCGCTCGAAAGCGCCGGCACGGAAGACGTGGTGCTGTGCTTTTCGCTCGACGAGGCCGAGCGCACGTTTAACGGCATCTTGGGCAAGGTTAACGGTCTGGGCATTGAGAACAATGCCGTGTTGCTGCAAGAATACCTCGAGGGCGACGAGTACGTCGTGGACACGGTGAGCCGCAACGGCGCCCACAAGGTGATTGCCATTTGGAAGTACGACAAGCGCCGCGTGAACGACGCGGCCTTTGTGTACTTTGGTCTGTCGATCAT
Organism: Pythium volutum; assembly: GCA_023334575.1. Lineage (NCBI taxonomy): Eukaryota > Oomycota > Peronosporomycetes > Pythiales > Pythiaceae > Pythium > Pythium volutum. Next base: position 2,408 of record JAADVC010000064.1, on the reverse strand, counting down.
GCCCGCCGAGGGCGTCATCAACGAGCTGATTGACTACCAGTTCAAGGTCTTGGGTACGTCGACTTGCTGTCGTGAGATTTTGTGAACGGAGACTGACGCTGTTGGTGTGTTTGTTTTGTGTAGATGCATTGGGGATCCGCAATGGCCCGGCCCATGGCGAAGTCAAGTTTTGCCGCGGCTCGCCCGTGCTGATTGAGGTCGGTGCGCGCTGCCACGGCGGCGAAGGCGCGTGGGTGCCGATCGCCAACAAGTGTGTCGGCTACAACCAAGTGGACGCGGCGATCGACTGCTTTGTGGATGTCGACGCGTTTGAGAAGTTGCCCGAACGAGTGCGTTTGCTTTTGGGGGGTTTGCTGGACAATTTAATGGGCGGGACTGACGGGTGTGGTATCTCTTTTCTTGTATTAGCCAACGGAGCTGCTCGAGTACGGCTGTGAGGCGATGCTCGTGTCGTACCAGAATGGCATCTTGAAAGGGCTGCCCGGTCTCGCTGAGATTGAACAGTTTCCGTCCTTTCTCAAGAAGGAGATTTTCGTGGGCGCCGGCGACATGATTCGGAGAACCATCGACATGTTTACGACCCCGGGCAGCATCATGCTCACGCACAAGGACAAGACGGTGCTCGACGCCAACCTCACACGGATCCGCGAGCTCGAAGTCGACGGGCTCTACGAGATGAATTGATTACCTACAGTAACGTTAGATGATGGATGGATGCCACACAAATGCATACTACGTAGTACCTTATATTTTCGTTACTGACGTTTCCGCAGCAGCAGTGGTTGGTGCTTGAGACAATCGCTGACCTTGCAGGAGCGGCCTTCGAAGCCGCACTGCTGACAAAAGCCCGAGCGTTTCTTTGGTTTCGTGAGCAGGCCCAGGCGATCCGGTCGGTCTATTACTAGTACTATCGATCTATTGACGTCTCCACTAGTAGTGGTGGTCGGGAGCGGCAGTCGCGGGTGGGCGGCAGCGCCGCGGAGCGGAGCCAGCTTGACGCGTGGTAGAGGAAGCGACAGGACCGCGTCGTTCTTGTCGTCGTCGTCGTCGTCATGGTCGCTTTTCTCGTGTTCTGCGTCGTAGCCGCTCGTGGTTCCGCGGGGAGATCCAGGCACAGATGCGTGAGATCCCCTTGGCGCATGGTAGTCCTGAGGCGGTCGTCGCGGGCGGTAGACTCGCTTAGCGCGGTCCACAGGGTGGAGCTCCATGCATTCTTCCAGCTTCCGCAGCCGTGGCGGCGACTGGGGGGTCAACAACTCGTGGTCGTGGGTCACTGGCCGCGGCGACGCGCGGGGCGTGCGGCCGCCAACCGGATGAAGGTCACGCAAGCGCTCGTGGTGGGCGTCGGCAGTCTTGGTGGGGCGGTCCGCTGGAGCGAGACTCGGTGAAGATGAAGCAATCGGCTTGCGCTGTGGCCGGCGACTGCCTTGCTTGGGCGGCTTGACGGCCGCGAGAACGATGTACGGCGTGTGGGGGTCAATAGTGCTGCCCGGTAGACGTGGCGCTTCACTGGTTGCTCTTGGTGGGCTCGGCGTGCGAATTGTCGGCACGGCTTCCATTGGTGGTGACAGCGTTGACGCTGGAGGCAAAGGCAATGGGGATGGAGATCGTGATGGCCCCTCTGTTGCGGTGGTCGGCTCGGCAGTGGTTCGCTCGTGGTGGTGGACGGCTTCATCCAGCAGAGTCCGGACAAAGCCGAATGCGAATTGGCTCGCAACGCGGCTCAAAGACGCTCTTCTGTCCTCGTCCGAGATAGCCACACGCGGAAGTATCATCACAGGAGCACCATCAAATGAGACTGGAGTGTCGACGATGGCTGGCGGCTTGAGATCGTCTCCCGAGGTCGAGCATACAGTCGACGTCGCCTCCAACGTAGCGGAATCATTGATAGAGGCTTCGTCGCCGCCTCTTACTGGCGTTGCATCCACTCTGAAGGCGAGCCGCTGAGCCAGAGCGTGCTGGATCACGGCGCTTGCGACGCATTGCGCCATCGGTCGAATCACTTCCAGCGCCGTATCAGACTGAGCCGCGGGTAGTGAATCGTCAGAAGCCTCTTGCCCGCGGGTGCTGCAGTCGTCACAATCCGCTTGTCCCATCGCCAGGGAACACTGTTGCCTTGAGCAAAGCTGCTCTCGCTCGTGTTCTTGTTCCACATCGAGTTGCGTGAGTGCGGCGTCATCGATCTCTTGTTCTGGAGTACTGCGGTCTTCCCAAAACGTAGCTTCAACCGACGCTGGACGCCGTTGCTCGACGCATTGCTGTTCTTGATGAAGCTGCTCCTGCTGCTCCTGCTCTTGCTGGAGATGGACGAAGCCATCTTTAATCCACTGTGTCACAAGCGTCGCTGCCGTCCTGCGGGCAATCGAAAGGACCACAGTGTTTGGTGATGGAGCGCACACCTGAAGCGC
>JAADVC010000063.1:0-42380 GCA_023334575.1 Pythium volutum | reverse complement strand
GTGGATGTCCATCTGCTCACAGTAGCCCGTGCTTCGCTGGATGGCCAATGGCGTCGCCGGGTAGCCGTTCAGCAGAATCTGACCTTGGATCGTACCACCCGTCTTGCGACCCGCAATCACATCCATCAACGTCGTCTTACCAGCACCCGAGCTGCCCATGAGTGCCGTGATCGTGCCCGGCGTCGCGTAGCCACTGATACCCTTGAGCAAGTCGAGGCCTTCCTTGGGGTTCTGCGGGTTCGGCACGGTGTACCACAAGTCCTTGAACGCAAGCGTGACGGGTGTCGACTGGCGCTTTGAGTTGGCCGGCTGAACTTCCATGATGATCTCTCCCTTAGAATCGGCTCGTGGCGTCTCCACGAGCGCAAATTCGTCTCCGGTGCTAGAGTTGGGGCTGCGGCTCTTCGCTTCGTTCTTGTCGTCAGTCTCGACCTTGGCGAGACCCGAGTTTTCTGGCGCTTCGTACCGCTTGTACTCAAGCGCCAGATATGACAGCACCATGAAGAACGTGTACATCGCGACAATGTAGATGAACCCGAAAAAGAGCCACTTTTTCTCCGAGCCAAAGCCGACCAGCTCGAGCGAGTACGCGCCCATTTGCTTGCCGTACCGACCGAGGTAGTCAATGCCGTCGTACTTGTCGACCATGAAGACACTATTGCTGTACTCGTTGATGGCGAGCGCGCGGATGCACCACGAGATTGGGTCGATCCAGTAGATCCACACAAAGTAGACGGGCATCTGCGGCTCGCTGATCACAAAGCCGCCGTACAAAATGATGAACGTGATCACGACCATGGAGATGGGCTGTGCGACGTTGAGGTTGGGCGACACGCACGTGATGCAAAAGAAGAACGCCGTGAACGCGAGCATCGTGATGAGCAAGATGACCTCAAAGATCAGGAACGGTACCAGCGCCTTGACGAATCCGCACATCCAGTACATCATCGAGCCAAACACCATTGTCTCGAGAATCGAGAGCGGCATTTGGCAGACCGAGAACGCCAGCACATACGACGACGAACGGTAAAAGTTGGAGCCGCGCTGCTTGTAGAAGATATCGCGGGCCGCAAAGAATGTCGGCACCTGCGAAAACTGGCTGAATGCGAGAAACAGCACCGTCTGGAAGAGCACGCCCATGACGACCTGGACGTCTTTCGGGTCAAACTGCCAAAACACGGTGCCGTTGATGAGCCCCATGACTGTGATCATGATCGCACGACTGGCCAAAAACGGCGTGTTGCGGGCCGTGATCTTGAGCTGGCGCCGCGTCAGCGTCATCGTGCTGTCCCAAAACGACTGGTGAAACTCGGGCACGTTCTCGAAAAAGTCTTCGCGGTCGCGAATGAGCTGCTCGTCGTGCGGCGCGTGGAGATCCTTGAGCATGGTTTCGTGGATAGCCGAGGCCTCGTAGATCTCGGCAAACTCGCTGGCCGTGCGTGGGTACGCGGCGCCCTCGGTGCGGCCAGTCTCGTACTGGAGCTGCTGTTGCGTGCCAATGTCCATGAGGTAGTCGGCTACATCACGCTTGGGCGGGCACATAAAGCCAAGGTCTTGGAAATACTCGAGTGCCGTCTCCTGCGGACCGTGGTAGATCACGTGGCCTTCGTTCAAGATCATGACGTAGTCAAACAACGCGAAGATCTCGGGCGACGGCTGGAGCAGCGCAATCACGACCGTCTTGCGGAGCTTCTCGGCGAGACTGCGCTGCGTCTTGATAATGTCGTAGGCCGCGGCACTGTCGAGACCCGTACTGATCTCGTCCATGAATGACACGACCTTGCTGCCAAACTGCATCTCGCCAGTCGTCACACGCTTGCGTTCGCCACCCGAGACACCACGAAGCATGTTGTCGCCAACCACGGTATCCTGGCAAATCTCGAGCCCGAGCTGCTCGATCATGACTTCCGGGTAGTGCTTGACCCAGGCCTTGGCGGCCTCCAACGCCTCTTGGTTCTGCTCGGGCGTGCCGTTCGAGAACTGGTCGGCCGCGTGCTTGGACAGCTCGCCGCCGCAGCACTCGTGCGCAAACTCGAGCGTCTCCTTGACCGTCAACGCCGGGAAGTGAAAGTCACGCTGCGTCACGTACGACACAAACTGCGGCAACGTGCGCTTGACCGCCGTGCGGTCGGCGCCATTGTACAAAATCTCGCCGTCCAGCGTCGTGTTCTTGCCGAGCGGGAAACGACCACTCAAAATCTTCATCAACGACGACTTGCCCGAGCCAGGCTGGCCCAAAACGAGCGTCATGGTGCCGGGCTTGAAGACGCCATTGACATTTTTCAAAATGTGCTTGGTCACCTTGTGCTTCTTGGCCGACATGCCGCTGAATCCCTCGAGCACAACGTTGGTGAGCGTCGGCAGCACTTCTTCGTTCTTTTCGTTGGACACGATCACGTCGGCCGTGATCGAGAGGTTCTTGAAGCGCACTTCCATTTGCGGCAATGCGCGGCCCATGGATGTCTCCATCTTGGTCGAGACGTGGTCGTGGAGCGCGTCCGGACCGAGCTTCATGAGCCCCTTGCCGCTCGAGTACTCGATCGCGTGGTTGCCGTCGTACGCCGTCTTGGCGGTAGGCATGCCGTCGTCTGCCGACAGCGTCGTCGCCGACATGGCGGTCGGGTCGGTCATACTGCAATCGTTGGAAATTTCCGTGTGGGAAATTCTACGCCCTCTATGCTAGGTGTTGGAATGTTGGCGACTGAAGGACGGTCACCACCTCACTCTGTGTGGGATGGTTTTGTTGTTGGATGGATTGCCAACGAAAAAGAAGCCAGGTTGTTCCCAACTTGACGGGGTCCTATTCGCCCGACCATACTGAAGCTCAGTGAAGAGAGGACCCCATTCAAGCCACTCGGCCTGGATGAGTACAAAAAACACTGTGGGTGGGCGAGATTCCGCGCCTGTCCACCAGCGAACATGACAGCACGCCCCGGCTCTGTCCGTTTCGACGAAACAGGATTTGCCACAATCATGTCTAATCTGGTAGTATATATCTATATCTATGCCTATTATTTGTAATATCGAGGGAAAAATGTAGCAAACTGTAGCATTTTGAACCAAAAATCAAGCCAGACTGTGTAAATTTCGTTGCTGAGTGTACAGTCCATGCGATTGTGAGAAAAAGATCGAATTCCGAACTCCGAATTCCTAACCAAAACGCGAACTCGGCTGGGTTCGCTCGAATGAAGTGTTGTGGCTGCTTGGCGCGCAGGCCAGGGATCCGATGGATACATCAAATTTACAGAGGATAACGAAACCCAAATCCTTCCAAGGAATCTCGGAGGCTTTGAGTCGCCAAGGCTTGTGGATCTTCAGCATCCTTCGATTCATATATAACACTGTACAGTATTATACATGTTTGGATTGTTTTTTTGCCCTTTCGTAGGTACGTTACGCTGAGATCCGTGGCGAGTCAAGCTGACAGAGGCTGACACGCAACCGCACAATCCGCGGAAAGACTAACGAGTGGATCTTCTCTGCACCAAACATGAAAACATTGTTTAACGTCATCCCACAACCCCAAGACAAATCAAGCCAAGGCCGCAATGCCACGACAATATTTTTTTTGTAGATACACAATCTTTTTGTGTCTATTCAAGTATATAGTTTACTTCGTCACGGTGTGGACCACATACATAAATCATCAAAGGGTCCTCATCTTGAAACGTCAGTGGACTCTATCAAAGGATATGGGATTTTGCAGTGCATAGCTCTTGATTGGCTGGCAGCTAATGGTGGGCAAGGCGGCGCAGCCATTTGCCTCGTGACCACCTCCTTCCTCCTTCGCGTCCGGTCCTTGCTTCCTCAGCAACCACCATCGCCATCGTCTCGCGCTTGCCTTCTTTTGTCCGCCTTTGCCCTTTCGATTCTTTCGTGGTGCAAGAGTTTCCCCTCACCACCATCCACTCCCGACCAGCGTCACCAACCGAATAGCTACAATGGGAATCCACGCGAACGATGCGACGAGCGCCGCCGGTGCCGTGGCCAGTGAGGGCGGCGTCAAGTACCGTCTCGTCGAGGCCGAAGAGGTTGACGGCGCCAAGCAGCAGTCGCAGCAGGCGTCGCGTGCGAACGGCACCGGCAAGGCGAAGGGTGCGTGGCAGCCTCTCTCATCGCCCGCCAGTAACGGTTCGTCTTGCTCCCTTTCCCCTTTGCCGATTCGGTTGGCTTGTACATGTGACTGACATGATGAATACCTCTCTCTTCTCCTACCAGGCAAGTTGAACTGGTCGCAGTTTCCGCACGATGGTGAGGTCGTTGTTGAAAAGCCCAACAGCGACAACAGCGGCAGCAGCAGCAATGACAACCGCGTGGCGTCGTCGTCGTCGTCGTCGTCGGCTCGCCCGACCCGCGGCCGCGGGGGCCGTGGGGGCCGCATGGGCGGCAATGCTGGCGGTCGCGGTGGACGTGGTCCGCGTCGCTTTGCGCCGCAGCACGACAGCAACGGCACCTACATTAACGGCGCCTACGTGCCCAACACGGACCCCAAGCTCACGGCCGCGTGGGCCAAGGGACAAATGTACGTGTTCCTATTGTTGCATTTGCAGTCTTTTTGTCCGTGGCAGGCTCGGCTGACAAGAATGTTGTGTATATGAATAGTGAGTTTTACTTCTCACCGGGCAATCTCGTGCGCGACATGTTTTTGCGCCAGCACATGGACGTTGATGGCTACGTGCCGCTCGCGTTTGTTGGCAGCTTCCAGGCCGTGTTTGCCGTCCACCAGGACTACGCGTCGCTGCTCGAGGCCGTCAAGCACTCGGAGACACTCGAGCTCGACGAGGAAAACGAAAAGATTCGTCCGCGCAACAACTGGAAGCAGTGGCTCTGGCCCAACGGCGACGGCACGCTCGGCGTCCCGCGGTACATCAAGCTCAAGGACGACAACGCCGTCGACGCCGCCAACTAAAAAAGAAGCTCGTTTCGTACCCAACCCCGTTTATCCTGTGTCTGCATCACAGCTTCATTTCATTTTCTTTTCCCAATGCCATCGTAGAATAAAATGCTCTCTTACTTGTCATCACGTTTCGTCTTTATAGAGACGTTCATACTGGAGCTGCTGGCGCGTGAATGCCTCTTGCGGAAGCGAACTTACGCGGGAGCCGCGCGGACGAGTGCGATTCATTGCGTGGCACATTGCGATCGCGTCGTCTCGCGTACACACGTGGACGTCGCCCTAGTAGTATCGCCATATTGTACACACGTTTGTATCAGATACACTAGAGATATTGTACGGCATCTGCCACGCTACGCACCTCCTGGACAAGCCGCTGGCGTGTGCGAAAGTCTGTCTGCGTCGTGTACAAGACATAGGGCCTGACGATGCCTTGGCCCGCGGCTTGCCGATTCCCTCCTGCCTGGTCTTGTGATCCAATACGATCTCTCTCTATGGATCCCGACTTGGGCTTGGGCGTGCCGCCGTGCTTGGCCTGTTGCTGGGCTCGGCCTCGTTGCAGGAACGACGTCTGGATGGACACCATAGTCTGGAACGCCGCGCACAGAGCGTCACACACGCCGAGCGACTCGGGCTCCAAGACACGCAGCGCCAGTGCCACGGCCTCGAGCGTCGAGACACATCCGTCCATGGGTTCTTTCCTCAGTTCTCCATAGATGCTCGTGGTCGTCCGCGTGGAAGGTGAGAACGCGTCCTCCTGCACGGATGCAGCCGCATCCAGGCACACGTACTCGAACGCCTTGCCACGGCCACGGCGATCGCGTGCGACACTTTCCCAGTATGGGCGGCTGTGGTGCACAATCTTCTTGGCCTCGTGCCACGTGCCATCGACGACCACGAGCACGACGGTCTTGTCCTGGTTAATAGTGCCTGAGCTTCTACTGTCTGCCGATACCAAGCTTTCCCCACTGATACGGGCCGTGAGTGTCTGAGCGTCGGCGTGCGGGAAAAGCACGAGCACGGCCTCGACCGATTCCGCGAGCACGACGCGATCGAGCTCGTCGTGGAGTGTCCTGCACAGCGCGCCGCTGACGTCAGCCGTGTCGGGGGATACAGGGACCATGTGGACACTCGTGGGCGACGCAAGCACCTGCGCCAGCACGGGCACGGACGAGATGGCGTGGCGCTGGCGCTGCTCGTTGGCGTGCTGCACCACGACGACGCGCGTGCGACGCGTTTGTAGAGGAGTCGCCGGCAGCGCCGCGCAGTAGCACGCGCGCAGCGGACGCTGGCAGCGACGGCAGACCTCGCGCTTTTCAGCGACGACTGTGGGGGTCTCCATTGGCTGAGTGGAAATGGTTGACCTGCACCGACTGGTGGCTCTAGGAGAATGTCAAATTTTGAGAAAGGCGAGTCCCAGTCTGAGAGGCATCGGTGGCAGGAGAAGGAGAAGGACAATATGCAGACAGGAAGAAACGACGCTGAGACGGAATGGAGGGACGATGGGCTTTTACTGTTAGGACATGAGACGCAAGACAGATTGTTTTTGGATTCGACAGAAAGCAGTCGTGTTACCGGTATTACAACAGAATAATCATCTAAGCGGTCCGGATTCTCAAGATCTTTCCTCCCCACAAAGAGAGAAACAGAATGATGAAGTGGGAAGCACTTAAGCGGTCTGCTGCTGGTACACGGGCTCGGCGACCACGACCGGCGTCGGCTCGACGTACGGGCGGTACACTTCCTCCTTGGGCTCGAGGATCGTGACAACATCGTCGAGGTTGCGCTTGGGGCCCTGCTTGCCCGTAGGGTCGTGCGGCAACATGATCGAGACCTTGACACCGAGCACACCCTGGCGCATGAGCACGTGGCGCACGGCCGAGTCGACGTACTCCATACCGGCGTTACCCGTCTTGACCATGTACCCTTCCTTGAACTTCATCGACTTGGCACGCTGCGCACGCAGCTTACCCGAGACAATGACCTCGCAACCCTTGGCGCCGGCCTCCATGATGAAGCGCAGCACCGAGTAACAGGCACGGCGCACGGCAAGACCGCCAAGGAGACGGTACTTGAGCGACTCGGCCTGCGCCTGCGAGCAAAGGCCACGGTTCGCGACACGCTCGGCGTAAAGCTCGACCGCGCCATCCGGGAAGTTGAAACGCTTCTGGACGACCGACGTGAGCGCGCGGATGCGCTGGCCCTTTTCGCCGAGCACCTCCTGCGTGCGCGTGGCACGGATAATGATTTCCGTGCGCATGGGCGTGACACGGACCTCGACACCGGCGTAGCCGTCGCCGTAGAGCTCACGCTGGAGCAGCTCGTTCAGCTCGGCGTAGAACACACCATCCGCCACGAACTTGCGCTTCTTCGAGATGTTGGCGGCCATGGTTGACTGCTTGCTTGTCTGTCTTATTGTCGTGGAGAGGGGAGGAGATTGGTTTGCAGGCGGCCTGTCACGCCGCGGCCACCAATCTGAAGAGCTCCCAATCCCTTGTTGGAAGGGTCAAGGTGTCCCGAATCTAGAGTGAGTTTCGGGACTTGTGTTTAAAACATAAAATGCGAAATGTTCGAAACAAAACTCGAAATGGCGACCAGGTAGTCAACGCGAAATTGACTGATAGCGCGAAAGACCAAGATGGCTTCACCAGGCGACGGCGCGCGCGATGTCTCCATAACGTCACGCGACAGCGACGATGCAGCGACGGATGACGACACGAATGTTCGTACAACGAAGCGACAGCGCATGGACCGTCTCATCGAAATGAGCTTGGCGTTTGCGGGCGTCCATGAGCCGCAGACCAGTACGTCAGCGCCGCGTGACACCCCAATGGATCTGATCACCACCACACACCGCCAACAACGCGAGATCCACTCCACGCCATCATCATTGGATCACAATACTTCAACTGCGTCGCGCCAAGATGATGTTGTACGGAAGCGAACGTGGACCGCCGCGGAAGACGCAAAGCTGCAAGAGCTCGTGCAACGCCTCGGACGAAGCTGGGCAGCGATCGCGCACCATTTCCCAGCGCGGGACCGCAAGCGGTGTCGAGAGCGATTCATCAACCACTTGGATCCAACATTGAATCGCACGCCGTGGTCACAAGCAGAAGACGACAAACTACGTGGACTGTACAGCGAATGCGGCAGTCAGTGGGCACGACTCGCTGCAGAGCTCAAAGGGCGCTCACCAGAAGATACCAAGAACCGATGGCTTCAACTGACTGCCGACGATCCACACAATAGAGCACAACCCCAGCGATGGACTGTCGCGGAGACAGACGCGTTGGTCTCACTTGTGGAGGCCAATGGCGCGAAAGACTGGTTCTTCATTGCGTCACAGATCCCTGGGCGAACTGATCTGCAGTGCCGTCAGCACTGGCATCGCGTGCTTGCACCCCGTATCACCAAGGGACGAGCGTCCTGGCAACCGGAAGAAGACGAATTGCTTCGCGCCAAAGTCGACGAACTGGGGCCACAGTGGGAAAAGGTACTTGGTACTGGCTTCATTGTAAACCGTCTTTCACCCCATACTCACATTGTTCTCGTCAACACGTCAGATCGCATCGTTCCTTCCTCGACGACTGGGCAAGCAATGTCGCGAACGTTACGTAAACCACTTGGATCCCGCGATCGTGACGGTACGGGAGGCGACGTGTCACTTGGAGTGTGGTGGCTTGTTGTTCTCACTTGCGTCGGTGGCTCGGATGATCCATTTTCCAGACGCCGTGGACACCAGCCGAAGACGCGCTTCTCCACGAAACACACACGCGCCATCCACACAAGTGGACTCGCATCGCACAAGAGCTTGCTGGTCGAACCGAGAACGCCATCAAGAACCGATGGAACTCGTTGCAGCGACGAAAGACTGCCAGTCAGTCATGATAGATGACGAAAAGTCGTCGCTCACAACGGTGCCACGATCCGCACGGGGAAGCTGCTCCGATACTGTTGCTGCAACTCGCGGTTGATTTGCTCGAGAATGTGGTTGAATCCATCACGGACAATGGTCGCCGTCGTCGCATCCAGTAATCCCATTCCCATGGTAAGCTGACTGCACTTGCGTCGCACAAACCGCAGCATGCGCAATGCCTTGTCCAGCGTACGCGCTTCGACCTCGACGAGAATGCGCGAAAAGATGGCATCAAACGCGTCGCGGGCAGCTGACGTGGTAGAGTCCATGGCCTCTTCTTGATTTGTGGCGGCGTCTGCGAGCGCGTCAATGAGCTCTTCTATGGATTTCAAATCAGCAACCTTTTGCTGGAACACTGGCTGGGCTTGGATCGGCGGATCGCTGCTGGGTCGCGGCTTGTTTGTCGTCGCACATTTCGAGCGCTTGGTGTGGGCATCGATTTCTCGACGGATCGCGAACGGCAACGCATTGTAGACGTCCTCGTCAACTTGAGACATGTGGATGTCGTTCAGAGCGTTCATCGAATCGGAGCCCGTGGTCGACGGACGAGAGGTCGAAAACAGCACGCGATTACTCGGGGCTCGTAGCTTTTGCTTGTCTTTTGCGCGAGATGGAGATGGAGGGACAAGCTGCAGAACCGTTGGGGCCGGCGGAGGGCGACGGTTACGGTAGCTTGCTAGAACCTCCTCTCGAATGTCTGGCGGCAGTTCATCCACCACGGCCATGTTGATCTGGGAATAGTACGATTCAGCCAGCGCTGCACTTGCGTCTGTTGAGCTTCCGCGCGTTTCCTGTTCTTTAGCATCGCCTCGTTGCTCAATTGTCGGTCCCGAGTCAGCGAGCCACGCCCGGAATTGCTCGCCAGACCGTGTCTCGACCGGCTTCAATAGACTAGTCAGCTTGGTCGCCTGGATGCCGACCCCACGTAGCTCTTCAACCGGAAAACGATACGAGCGAAGCAATTCGACGCCCGTGCGACCAATGATGAGCTCCGAATCGGTCGCCTCGGAAAGGATCTGGCTCTTGGAGAAGCTGTCACAAGCACCCATGCCCATAAACTTGCCGGGCTCGACCGGCGCGCCTTCTTTTCGTTTCTTCACCAGCAGCGTAAAGCACTTGGCGCGCACCTTGAGACTCTGGAGCCGTGACGACAACTCCTCAGCAAGTGCCATCATGAATTCGGTCGCGTCATTCCACGTCTGGAAGCGAATGCCAAAGTTCACGACGGCTGAGACGCTCTTGCGCATCATGTTCGACTCGACCGACAGTGGCCGGTGGTCGATCCCGCGCGCATAGTTAAACAGCGTCTCGCCAGTCGTCTTCCCGAGATGCTGCATGAGCTCGGCCTTGGACAGCGAGCGCAGCTGCTGCATCTCTTCAAGACCCAGCTCGTCCATCTTGGCACTCATCCGATGACCGACGCCCGGTAGATCCGAAATCTTGAGCGACTGCACAAAAGGCTCTGCCTGCTCGGGATTCGCAATCTGGAAGAGCCCGTCCGGCTTAGCTTCGCGTGTCGCCAGCTTGGCGAGCAGTATATTGTAGGAAATGCCCACACTTGCCGTGCACCGCGTCGCGTCGAAAATCGCCTGGCGAATCTCCTTGGCCATGTCGACACCGTCCGTGTCTTTTCCAAACTCGAGGTACGCTTCGTCACAGCTCATGGCCTGCACGTACGGCGTGCGCGAAAAGAAAATGTCGTAAATCTGGAACGAACAGGCCTCGATCTCTTCAAACTGGTACGGCAGCACCACGAGCTCGGAGCAGAGTTGCTTGGCTGACTGCATAAACATACCGGCACGAACACCCTTGGAACGCGCGAGGTAGTTGCAAGATGAGATTTCGGACGAGCCAGCGTTCCCGGAGTGCGCGATCGCGATGGGCAAGTTGTCGTATTGCGGTTTGTCGCGCACAGCGACTGCCACGAAGAAGCAGTCCATGTCCACATGGAGAATGACGCGGTCAGAGCCAATCGCAGGCTCTTGTCGGAACGGCTTGCCCGTATACTTGGACAGGAATTCGGTCGCACGAAGTTGAAACGTGGTTCGCCAACTGCCGATATGATGGAGTCGCGACTTGGCAAAAAAGTGGCGCACAAACGACGGCCCATCGCGCGTCGAATTCGTGCGGTGGCCAGCAGCGAGGTCGTGGGCGGTAGAAGTAGAAGAAAAAGATTTTTCTGTTGGTGGCACATCTCCTCCATCATCTTGAGCCGGCGCATGCTGTGATGCATACTGGCTGGCGAGTGCTGCATGGTCTTCCTCGTCGCTTCCTCCGTCCGACTCGGAAAAGCTGTGGTCCTCTGCGAGATCCATTCCCTGACTTTCTTCGAGTTTCTCTTCTTGATCCATGTGCGGCCGTCGCTGGTGGTTGCTGGGTCTGGCAGGGGACTGCCCTTGAGACTTGGCCGAGGAAGACACGGCCGAGAGCGAAAGGCTGCTCAACACGCTGGCTTGTGTCGGGTCGGCAAAGGCGGTATAGAGAAACGACTGCACAGGCAGCAGCGTCTGGGCGTCGACACTCTGCACAATCCACTCGGGTCGCACGACTGGCGGCCGGCGCCGCCTCTTTCTAATGAAATGTAATCACAAGGGAAAGAATCGTGAGCCAAAAGCTAACCAACGATCAGGTAGACAGCACGTACTTGTACTGAAGCAGCTTAGAGGTCGCGAGATGCGTCGCGACGATATGCGTGACGCGCGACGTCTCATAGTGTTCGAATCCGCCACCATTTAGCAGCACAAGCGAGCGAATCTCTTCTTTGCTGGGCACGGTGTACCCATCTACAAACACGTGCACGCCCGCAAACAACGCCGCGGTCGCGTCGCCGCGCGTGCTCTCATCGTCGCGCGTCATCATTGAAGCTGCGCCGTCATGCTGCGTCGGCATCTTCAACTGCGTCATGTCGCCTGCCGTCTCATCATCATGGTCGTCGTATTGACCATTGTCAATGCCGTCATTTCGTCTCCGTCCTCCCAATGGCGTGTTTTGCGCGCGAAGCTTTTGGATTTTGTGCGACATGTACACACCAAAGCTGCCGTCATGGTGCTCGCCGACTTGCTTGCGCTTCTTCGCTGGGTCGTCTTCTGGGCGGTGGACGCTGTTGCCAAAGGCCGCGAGCCCCACGCAGCCAATGCCCCCCGTCTTGGGGCGACTCATACTGTATTTCCCTTCGTTTTGATGATGGCGTTCCCGCCAATTCGTTCAGCTTCAACTAAACACGTAGGGTGCAATTCATCTGCACACAAAATGAATTGCCGTCACCCGAAATGAATTGAAGGCAACCAAGTACCCTGGAGGGTAGGGGTATCCATTACATCCAATGAAATTATTTTGCGTGTATTTCAACCAATCGCAAGCGAAGCAGGCACCGTGCTGCTGCGATAGACAGAATGATAGTCACCTGCTTGCGCTCTTTGGGTTTGTGTCTCCTCTTCCATCAAGTGGCGTTGGAAGGTCAAGGGCGTTCGGTGATCACAGCCATTGCGCTTCTTCCGCCGGCAGCGACGAGCGCACCAACGTTCCCTGTGTGTATCTTCTCTCTCTCTTTGAATGGCTCCTGCGCCCACGGTATCCGTGCCCACTGATCTCCTTCACCACGCCGTTCTGCCACACGAAGAGCTCGATTCGAGTCTGCTGCTCTCAACGGATAAGATGAACAACTCCAACTCGGGCAAGCCAGACGATTCGGCGGCGGCTGCGTCATTTTCAGCGGCAGCAGCGCCGGCAAAACCCAATTTGAAGACGCTTTCCATGACGCTGCCCTCGCGCAAGGCGAACGATTATGTTGAGGACAAGGAAAAGATCAAGAAGATGGCCGATGCTGTGCGCGTGCTGCTGGAGGTGCGTGGCATATTGGACCTTTCCGTTATTGCATTCATGTTGCCAAGCTGACTCTGGGTGGTGTGTATGACTATAGTGCATTGGCGAGGATGTGACCCGCGAAGGCCTGATCAAGACGCCCGAGCGCATGGCCAAGGCCATGCTGTACACCACCAAGGGCTACGCACAGAGCCTCGAAGACGTTTTGAACGAGGCCGTGTTTGAAGAAGACCACGACGAAATGGTCGTCGTACGCGACATTGATCTCTACTCGATGTGCGAGCACCACATGGTGCCGTTCACGGGCAAGGTCCACATTGGCTACATTCCCAATGGCAAGGTGCTCGGTCTGAGCAAGCTCGCGCGCATCTCGGACGTGTTTGCACGCCGGCTGCAGGTGCAAGAGCGATTGACCAAGCAAATCGCCAATGCCGTAATGGGCGCGATCGATCCCAAGGGCGTGGCCGTTGTGATTGAGGCCACGCACATGTGCATGGTCATGCGCGGCGTCGAAAAGAGCGGTGCGAGTACCGTGACCAGCTCGGTGCTCGGCTGCTTCAAGTCGGACCCGCGCACACGCAGTGAGTTTATGTCCCACATCCACTCGCGCCGATAGATTGGCTGGGAGGCGACAGACCAGAGGGGGAAGGGGCAGTGTGGTGTTGGAGTGTATATATGCAAGAATGGAACAGCTAGAAAGTGGGAATGCCAGTGTGTATCGAACGGTACATCACACAGCTCACCAACCAGACACGAGACCGACAAAGCGTGTAGTCTGCTTGGTGGGCGTTGCGTGCTTCAGGGGTGGAATCGTAAACCAGGATTCAAACCCCGAGACGTGTACTCTTCGACTACGAACGGAGTTTTGGCTAAATCAAAATAAATTCTGTTTCTCTGTATGGTCCGCCGCTTTTGTATAAATCTAATTCGCGTTGGAATAAAGTTATCGCTACGTGCCAGCGTTATCTAGGAGTAATCCGAGTCGACGGCCTGGATAAAGTCAACATAGTTGACGTCGTTGGTCGGCTTGCGTCCCGGACCGCGCACCATGAATGCGTGCTGCAGCGCCTCGACCTCGTGGGGCTTCACATTGAACTTCATCATGTCGAGCACAGCCGCAAACTGGAACTTGGTCACGCGGCACACGCTGTTGTGGTCATAGTCCTGGAAATATGGCTTCATGTGGACGCGGCGCGTATTCACTTCGCCGCACAGCTTTGCCAGGATGCCTGCGACTTTGCTGTCCGCGTCGCTTCCCTGCTCAGACGAGACCTGCTCGGGGCGCTGGTGGTCCAGCGCGTCCAGGAACGCCCGCCAGTCCACTTTGTCGCTGTTCTTCATCGACCGGAAGTGCTCAGTCAGCGTCGCAACGTCCGAGGCGTCGAGCACGCAGCCGCTGCGGTTCAGCGCCGTGTGGAACTTGGCGACCGTGATCTCCCCAGACCGCAGCTTGTCTCCTTCAGCGATAAATTCTTTCATACGAACCCGCCGGGCGTTGAGCTGACGGCGCAGCTCGTTCACGACTTGGCTCGGGTTGGCTGCTAGCACGCTGTCGTTTCGAACGGGACGGTGGGCGCCGTCGAGCAGGGTCGTGCCGCCGCTGTAGATGCCCTGCCGATACGCGACGCTGCCTGGTAACACAAGCTTGGTCGGGTCATCTGCTGCGGCCACCACTCGCTGCCCCACAAACTCGAGCGACTGCAGAAACGCACGGTAGTTGACATCGCAGATCGAGCTCAGCGTCGTCGACGTGGTGGCCGTGCTTTGCTCGCGGAATTTCATCACAAGCAGTCGTGCCACGACTGCGTCCGGTGGAAGAAGGTGAAACATGGACAGCACACGGTCAAATTTGCTCGCCGAGATGAACCCTTGCTTGGCACGATCAAAGTCTTCAAACGCGGCCTTGATCTCCATGCGCTGGCGGTCCATGGCCTTGCGCATGCCCACGACCGCGAGCGTGACTTGCCTTTCCTCGTCCAGCGTGAGCTCGGTCTCTTTTTTCTTGACGGCGTCGCCGCCAAACTGTTCACCCTTGGTCTGCAGCTCTGTGAGGTCGCGATGCGGCATGCGTTCGAGTCCCTTCACGGTAAAGACACTCTCGACGTCATCGACAAATCGTTTCCACGCGACCCAGTGCTTGCCGGCGCTGTCGACGTCGCCGGCGATCGCGTACTCGTCCCCCAATAATTGGGCTTCGTCTCTGGTCAGCAGCAGCCCGCCGGCATTCAAGCCGGCCGCAAACTGGGCAAATGTGATCTTGCCGTGGCGAAGCTTGTCAAAGTCCCGATAGTATTCTTCAAGGCGAATGCGGTCGCGCTTGATGGTCTGTTTGATGTACCGCATGAGCATTGGCGCCGAGCGACTCTCAGAGAAGCGTGTCGCGTCTTCACAGGATCCCGCATGGATACGCGTGGGCGACAAGATCTCCGAGACGACCTTACCTCGTCCACCACTGGACGACGGTCGACTGTGGGTTTCTTCCCAGTGTTCAATGTCAAAGCAGAACGTGACGTAGTTGACAAAGCGATCGCCGTGCGCGCTCGCGTACCGCTTGAGCAGCACGCGGCGCTCACTGTCTTTGTCGAGCGTGAGCTTGAGCATGGTCATGACGCGGAAGAGCTGCTCGACCGTAATGTGTTCGCGCCGACCCTTGTCAAAGTCTTGGAACGACGGCTTGATGAGCACACGTCGGTGCGCGCAAAACGTGCTGAGCCGCTGCATCATGGACACGTACGTCTCCAGCTCCGTATCCGAGAGATTGCCACGCATCTCGCGTGAGCATTTTTGGCTCGAGGCAGTCGAGCTGGAGCTGGAGGCGGAGGCGGAGAGCGTCGCCGCTGTCATGGAGGCCAGCACATCGTCATAGTTGTTGTCACTTCCATTTCCGTGGAAATTGCTCTTGCCTTCAATGCAGTTGCAGAATCGGATATAGTCGACTTTGGTCGCGACGCCAGTCGCTGCTGGATCGCGCCAGACGACATACTTTTGTACCAGCATCTCCAAATCACTCTCCGAGACCATGCTAAAGCACAGCTTAACGCAGCGCTTGAACTGCGCGTCAGTGCACTTGCCCGTGCGCAGCGGATCAAAGTCGGTAAAAAAGTTTTTGGTACGGATGCGGTCGCGCACAGTGAGCTCCGACAGCGTGGCCTCGAGCTCTTGGAGTGCATGGGCCTCACTACTGGCCCCCATGGCGGACGGGGCCGTGTGACGACGCGGGCGATCCGGGGATCGAGGACCACCCGTCGGCGAAGATGGTGCAGCGAAACCTGACGTCATGTCGTTGTGGAGTGCGCGGTAGTTGACGTCCAGATCATTTCCATAGGCCTTGACCAGCGCGTTGACTTCCGAACTCGTAAGCACCACGAGATCGAGCAGGTCGCGCACAAACTGGGGCTTGGTGACCTTGCCGGCATTGCTGCGGTCAAAGTCGTGGAACACGTCCTTGAGCACGAGCCCCTTGTTGCGCACGGCGACCGCGAGCTTGCTTCTTGCCTGATTAAGGAAGTGCTGGTCCGTGTCGGTCAATGCGTCCAGTGCATACTTCTTTTGCGGCGCCAATTCGCTGTGGATACTCGAGCGCATCTCCGGCTTGGCCACGAGACTCTTCACGGTAAATGCCTTGTCAATGAGATCGCAAAAGCGCTGGTAGTCGACGAACGTGGGCTCGTCTGGGAGGCGGTACTTGGTGATGATCGTGGTCATTTCTTGCATGGACAATTGCAGTCCGCTCACGTCCAGTGCGCGCTTGAACTGTTCGACATTGATCTTCTTGACATGGTGGACGTCAAACGTTTTCATAAACTCTTCCAAGCGAATGCGGCGCTGCTTGCACAGCACGCGGATCTTGGCCTTGACCGAGCGGAACTCGTGCGAGCTAAGCATACTTGGCGGCTCGCAGCAGCGGCGTCGTTCGTTGTTGACAGGAAATACGGCGAGGCGGTCTACGGTGGGGCAGACGATGAATCGACGTGCTCAGACAAAGAGCCGCCTCACGCCAAATATACGTACGCCGCGGAAGCCCAGAAGCTCTGCTGCATGAGCTGCACCCATCTAACAATAACAGGGGCACTCTCACATTCAAAATAGTCCAGAAGCCGACATGGTAAGAAGCAGAGAATATATAAGAGATGGGGGAAATCACCGCTTCACACGGAGGCCACAACAACGAATACTGGTACCCAATACTTCTACTCCATGTCGCCATCGACGGCAGGGATATGCTCCCCGAAACGGGTCGCCTGTGAGATCTTGATATCTCCGTAAGGACGCGACTGGTTCACATCGACGTAGTTGAGGGTCTTGAGCTGCAGCAGCTCGAAAAATAGCGCCGCCGCCGTACGACGGCTCTGCGTGTGCTTGGTGAGCTGGTTGTACGTCACTTCCTTCTGTAAAGTGCAGCAAAGTTTGTGAGAAAACTGGGGACTATACAACACAGCACGCCACCATTCGAAACGAACCTTTTCATCCAGCGACTTGCGCAGCACCTTCATGACCTTGACCGTGTGGGGATGCCACTTGTGCTGGGCCGTCGAAAAGTTGACGTGCTGGTCCTCCATGGTGTCGTCAATGTTGGCTTGGAGATCGTTGACCGCCGCCAGCTCGATATCCAGATTCAGATCTTCCAGCGGCTCGTTCGTGACGTCTTCATGGTCCATAGGTGCCTCGTATCCGAACTCGGGGACGTCCATCACTTCCATATGCGCTGGGCCTTCGGCGAGGTCAAACGACTTGTCGTGCAATGAAAACTCCACGTCCTGGTCGTGGAGCATGCTTTCCCGTCGATCCAGTGGGCCCTAAACCACAAAGATACTTAGCACAATGCCAGCAACACATTTAGATCGAAAAGCACAACATACCTCGGCATCGCTCATGCGTCGAGCCTGTTCAATGGCGTCTTCTTCTTCGTCTCGGGCTGGAGCAGCTTCCTCTTCCTGAGTTTCTCCGGCACGGCCACCGTTCTCAAACGGGAACTTGCGCTTCTTCATCGTGTACTTAAACATGCCCAGCAATTCGTCAGTCAAGTCGACTGCGCACGGTCGCGTGAACATGTCGACCGCGATCGTAAAGTCAAAGCTCATGTGGCCACGGGTCTTGGCCTTTTTGCACGTGATCTCGCGCGTGCGCACGATATCCGACACGTCGGTCATGCCCTTTTTCAGCACGGCCGAGCTCAATTCCGTGACGCTGTCGCGACCAATCTTGCGCTTCTTGCGCTGGCGCGTCGCCTTGGCTTGCGCATCTTCTTCTCCTTCGACCAGCGCGAAGTCAATCGACGCACGAGAGGCGTTCTGCAGACTCAGGTTCAGATCCGTCGTGCTCATGTTGAGTGACTTGTCCAGGTCTGGGTTCTCCAGGTCCAGCGCATCGGCGGGCAACATTTCTTGATCGTCGTAGGCGTTTTCAAAGCCCATGTCCGGTGCGCCAAACTCATTCTCCTGGTCTTCGGCGATCGACTTTTCGTCGCCCATCATCAACGCCGAGTCGTCGAGGTTCGCGGGCACAAGCCCGCTCGTGTCGGCCTCACGACCGACTTCAATATCGCTCACGACACTTTCGTTGAGTCGGTTGGTATTGGCGTCGTCGCCGTCTTTTTCGAGCGCTTCCTCCAAGTCAAATGCTTGCCAGTCGCCACCGCCAAACGTGTCGCCCATACCAAACGCATCTACGCACAAACGAAACAAAACCCACGGTTAGACTCGCTGTTCAAATCACCTTGAATGGGTACAGCCAGTGCCGACGTACCGCGGTCCTCGAACTCGTCTTCTTCGCGCACTTGCTCGAGTGGCTCGGCGAGCGTAATGTCTTGGCGACGCGCAATAGTCTGGCTCGACGCCGTGATCCACTCGTCCAACGACGGCGCCGCAATAGCACTGCAAAGAGAAAAACACACAACGACCCATTAGCATACTTTTCACCGACAACAAGTCACGACCCATCAGTACACGTACTCGATCGAGTAAATCACTTCGGCCTCGAATTCACCAAAGTTGCTGACGTTGATCGTATGGGTGCTGGCCTGTTGGTTGCTTTCCGGCAGATCGACGACGCCTGGACGGAACGCGAGCTTGATCTTGACCAGCGCTTCGCTGCAGTCCGAAAACAAGTACTTGACCTTGCGCGAGTAAATGCGCACGACGCCCAAGAGCAAATGGCCCGACACGCGCAGCGCGAGCGGCACTTGCGGGTTCACGATCGACTCGACCGAGCTCTGGATGTCGGCCGTAAAGATTTGTTGCTTGTTGAGTTTCTTGTCCCAATGCGCGGCGAGCCAAATCTTGCCGAGCGGGCCTTTCTTCGCGAGTATAATCTGTGAATAGAACATGGCGAGCGGCGCGTTCCAGAATCACAAGTCGGTGGTTTGGTGTATTGGTACGGAAGAGCCGCGGTGCCACAGAGAGCACGAGAATGGAAATGACGGCGTGAAGGGAAAATGCGCGCACTTCCTTGGGTTTCCCTTTTTGCGCGGGGTTGCTCTTTGGTTCTTTGGCGGTCAGAGCGTTTGCCTTCCTTTCCTTTTTGGGGGGAAAATCGCGACCCAGATTCCTGTCTTATGCAGCACGAGAACCTCTGCTATCTGATAGTAATGACCAATTTCCGGTCGCTACCTGTGTAAGGACATACGTCGACATGGGAACAGGTTTATTTTGTGATGGAGGGAATTGGGAATTACCTGTACTAAAGACTGTGAACCCGCCACAACTATTTGATAAGAGAGGGATATGGCGTCTCTGATTTCCGTCGCTGCTCTTCATGTGGAGGAGAGAATGGCCAACAGCAGCTCGTAGGCGTCGAGGATCTCGCGAAATTTCTCTTCGGCCTCGGGGTCCTGGTTGCAGTCGGGATGCCACTCGAGCGCTTGGCGTCGAAAGGCCGCTTTTACAGCGCGCTCACTGAGCGCCGTGGACGGCGCCAGGCCCAAGATCTTCATAGCGTCTTTCGTGTCGTTTGATCCACGCGGGGTCCGTCGCAAGATGCGATATCGCTCCTTTGGGTCAAACCCACGCCAGTCGAAAGGGCAGGTCACGCACGGCGTGTCCCAGCCGCACACGAGGCAGCAGAACTCGAGCTGCTGGCGCAGCGCCGTGTTCGCGGCGACCGCATTGTCGTCGGCGCGCGAGCTGAACAGTGCCATGTCGCCATCGCATCTTCGCAGGCAAGTGCGAGCGACGCGCATGCGAGCCGTGCACACGGCGAGCTGGGGTGTTCGCCACATTTGTTGCTTGTTGTGCTTTTTTGTCAGTTGGATTTTCACGATGTCTTTCGTCTCCCAACCGCGTGCGGTGATTGGGCAATCGTGCCTTGAGGAATGTGCGTGTGGTTCAAACAGCAACTTGAAGTCACTAGGTTTGATCCCTTGCATGTTCAGGCCTATTGTAGGACCAGCCACGAAAAAGCATGCAATTTCGTTGCTGCTTAAGTGTCTTGCGTTGTAGTCCGTCAAGGAGAATCGTGAGACCTGTACGAACCAGCGTGAACCAAAACTTCAATATTCTCTGCCAAAGCACTGGTCTCGTACTGTATCGAAGCAATCTCCGTGGGGATAACACGGTAACGTTAGGAAGGTACAGACGTGAAACACCACTTCTGTCTTGTCTTGAAGGGCACTGATGAGCCTTTGCCATAGAGGCTTGGCTACAGCAGTGATCAATGCATGTCCATAGAGTCTATTGACAAGATCGCGGTGTATCATTCGAGAGATACCGGTTTCATCCAGTATCCACCACACATTTCAGCGAATCATATCTCGTGAATCGAATTATTGACCAATGATACTTCACGTGAGTGATGGTGGAATTGTGAGTGAGGGTCACACATGCACCCATTGTTGGATCAGAACGTTTCAGAGAGTCTGGTGTTATGGGCAAGGCGTCGAGCTCCAGGCACTGCGCGCTGCCACCGACTCGTCCTGCCTTCTGAACACCACTTCTCGACCCCCCGCGCAACCCACCTATTAGACTCCGCACATCAAAGCACGCATGGCAGACTGCTCTATAATCCGATACCGCGGATGTCTCGCCGCGGTCTTTGGCGACGCGACTACGTCGCAGCTCCAGCAAATGATCGCCGCGTACCAGACGGATGTCGCAGCCACCGTCATGACACCATCGACTGAGTGGCACGTCACACTCGCGACCAAAGACGAGTTCAAGACACTGTCACCAGCACAGATTGAGGAGGCGCTCGCGCTGCCGGCGCGGTTCTTCCCCATCGGACTCGGCGCGTGCCCGTCGCACGGCGTGTACTTTATCATGTGCGTGTGGCCCAAAGCCCAGGCGTTCCGTCAGCGCATCGGACTGCCTCGCCAGCATTTTCACGTCACCATCTCTCACCAAAACAAGCACAATGTCGACAAGACCTATAGTTCGCTCGTCGACGCGCCGCGTGCGATCGCGTCTCTGCCCATGCCAGCACTCGAGGCACTCAGCCGAGAGCTACTGCTCGAGTCCAACTATGACGACGCGTTTACCGTCGCGTCTCTACTCTGTGAGCGATTTGGCAACACCACGAGCCGCGGCTGGATGCGACTCGGCGACGCCACACTGGCCACAGACCGATCCAAGCTTGCCATGCTTTGCTACGCACGCGCGCTCTCCGACGAGCTCGAGCCGACCACAGTAACGTACTGTACGACCCACATGGTGCGCTGTTCGGCCACGACCGAGTGGGGATGTCTCTTCCTCGAAGACGAGCTCGAGCAGATCCCGTCCAGCTTGCGCCACCAGTTGCTGCGTCGGTGGTCGCCCACGATTCGCCAGCGTGTCGCTACCGCGGTCTCCGCTAGCTCTGCATTCACGCTGCCATCCCGTGCGCACCTCCATGCATTGTCCTACGACCACGTTGGGCTGCGCGCCACGCCGCTCTACAGTTTACCACGGTTTTTTCGGTGGGTCGTGCCGTTTGTGCTCGCCGGCATGTCGACGCCGCGGCGCGAAGACGACATTGAACAGCTCGCACGGTCCGTGGAGATTCGCCACGTTGTCACGCTCACGGAAGAAGAACCATTGCCCGCCGAGTGGTTTGCCAAGTACCCGACCATCACCAATACGTTTCTGCCCGTAAAGAATTACAAGGCGCCCACTCTGGAACAGATTGATTTGTTCATGGGCCTGTTTCATTCGGAAAATACCGCGGCCGCGCTGTCCGCACTACCCGTGCTCGTGCATTGTGGTGGTGGGAAGGGGCGAGCCGGTGTGATGCTGGCGTGTTACTTGGTCGCGTTTGGATTCCGCGCGCCGATCCCAGCGAGCGAGTGGGCCCATCCGGCGATGACCGGCGCCGCAGCGATCGAAGCGCTGCGCACGCTACGGCCAGGCAGCATTGAGACCACTGAGCAAGAGGACGCCGTCTCGGCGTACTGTTCGTTGCTGTGGAAGCGGCAGTCCGTGCTGCCCAAGCACATCGCCGAGCCGTTGCCGTCCTTGCCCGAGATCCAGGGCAGCGACATTGCCGAGACCGACCTGCTCGTACTGTGTGGTTTGCCAGGCTCGGGCAAGTCGTCGTTTCGGGCCATGCTCCTGAAACGCGCGCGTGCCGACGAAGACGATCGCCGTAGTGGATCACGACGTAGCGCTTCGCCGAAATGGATCGAGCTCAGCGGCGACGAGCACGGCCGTGCGGGCTGTGAGCGAAGCATTGGTGCCTGCGGCAGCGTCGGCCGTGTGATTCTCGATCGCTGCAACGGCAAACCCGAGGACCGCAAACTGTTTCTCTCGCTGGCGTCCACCTGGAGCAGGCACGCGACGGCCGTGTGGTTTGATTTCCCGAAAGAGTTGTGCGAGTACCGTGCGCAGCAGCGCGCTGCCCACCCGACACTGCCTCCGGGCCAGCGCGTGCGCCACGCGATCGACGACCATAGCAAACAATTGGTGGCTCCACAACTAGCCGAGGGGTTTCAATCGGTCGTCCGTATCACGTCGATGGAGGCGGCTCGCGCACTCGTCGACACGCTTTCACCGCCGCTTCGCCTGGTCAAGTTCCCGCGCACGCCCCACTTGATCAACTTGGGCGCGGCGACGCCCGACGATCTCGTGCTGGTCGAGAGTGCCCATCCCGACATTGCCTTTGGTCGTCCGCTGCCCGATACGGAGATTGTGATCACGGAAAAAGTCGATGGTGCGAATCTGGGCATTTCGCTCGACCACACGGGCTTTGGTTTTGTCGTGCAGAACCGTTCGCACTACGTGTCGTCCGATAGCCATCCGCAGTTTCGCAAACTCGACGCGTTCGTGCAGCAGCACCGCGACGATCTCATGCGCTTGCTCGCGCGGGATCCGCTCTTTCCCGAACGCTTCATTTTGTTTGGCGAGTGGCTCGCAGCGACCCACAGCATCCCGTACTCGCGGCTCGAGAGTTTGTTCTATGTGTTTTCCATGTACGACCGCGAGACGCACCAGTTCTGGGACCGCCGCGCCATGGAGCTGCTCATGCGCGACGTCGACATTCCGCTTGCACGCGTGCTGTGGCGTGGACCGGAATTGCCGCCCAAGGCCGACCTCATTGAGATGGTGCAGCAGCCCTCTAGTTATTACGATGGTCGCATCGAAGGCATCTACGTCAAATGGGAGAAAGACGGCGCCGTTAAAGAGCGTGCCAAGGTCGTGCGCAGCGACTTTATCTGCGGCAACGAGCACTGGACCCGCGGACCGCTGCGGCTCAATGACGTCGTTCCGAAAAATAATAACGCCTGAGAAGATACAAAGATAGCGTTATCAGATGAAGAGAATGCAGTTGCGGAAAAGATCGAATTCGAATTGGAGCTCTTCGGTTTGGTGATTGAGATCGGGTGTCGTCACGCTGTGGCTCCATTTCTGTGACCGAGTGTGGGACATGGCATCACTCTCTGGTGGTTCACTGCCAGGGGATTGGCTATTACTTCGCGTAACCCTACACGCGAACGAATCCATAAATCTGAGTCATTGGCACAAAGCCAGGGCGGTTGAGCTTCCAGTGTCTCGAGCATTTTTGAGGTTTTGTTTCGATGGCATCTATCATTATTTCTATCCGCCATCAACAGACAAAAGCTGCAATGAAGTGGGTGTAAGGTGTGTTGTTCCTGCTTGATGGTAGCGACTCGATACCATCAAGCAAGAACAACACACCTTAATAATCGAGGCAAATATAAACCCAGCATCTTCGGTGCGAGTACTGTACAGTATGTGACAAAAGCTCGGTCATGCTTTTTTTGTTGACGCTCAACTGAACAGTGCTGAACAGCCGTCCACTCAGCTCTATGAACGGATATTACGTTGGACCCAAGATACTGAGTTCGAGTCAATACATACCAGAATAACCTGTACTAACTGATATCTCTCCGAAATAGTACGGCGTAACCATTTCTACTGCGCTTTTCTCGTCGAGGTTTTTCCCTCGGATGACAAGGTCAGCGTCTTATCTCAGTAGACAGCATCATCTGGTCTGGGTCCCCTTTGGTCTCCCCTGCCGCGACCGCCAGTTCCGCTCCCGCTGCGCCACGGACGCCACTCCATTTCTCCCTTCTCTCTTCCCTCCCCGCTCTGCACGATGGTTGCGATCAAGGCCGACGCGGTGCCGCCGTCCCACGACCACGACCACGACCACGACCACGGTCATGGTCACTCGCACGGCCCCGCGACCAAGACGCTGCGCAGCACAGTGCTCGAAATGGAGGACCATCACGACCATCATGAGCACGACCACCACAAGAAACTCCCTTCGTTACAACTGGATCCGCATGAACCTGAGCCACACAGCCACGGCCACGGCCACAGCCACGGTCACGGCCACGGTCACGGCCACAGCCATGGTACCAAGGAAAAGAAGTTGCCCGCTGCTCGTGGCAGCGCGTTCGACGCGGACGAGGACGAGCCCCACGAGCTGGCCGTGGACCAGTCGGCGGTCCACAAGCTCAAGCTCGCGTGTCTGACCTCGACCGTGTTTATGGTCATGCAATTCCTCGGCGGTTACTACGCCGGCTCGCTCGCCATCATGACCGACGCCGCGCATTTACTGAGCGACGTTGCGAGCTTTCTAGTCTCGCTCTTTGCGATCTACGTTGGCTCGCGCGCAGCGACCGCGCAAATGCCGTTTGGCTTTCACCGCGCCGAAGTGCTGGGCGCGCTGATCAGCGTCGTCATTATCTGGGTGCTCACGGGCGCGTTACTGTATGCGGCCGTGTCCCGCCTGATCGAGCAGAGCCGTCCGGATGCCGTCAACTCGGTCGACGGGCGACTCATGTTTATGGTCTCGAGCTGCGGCCTCATTGTGAACCTCGTGCTCATGCGCATTCTCGGCCACGGGCATTCCCATGGCGGCCACGGCCACTCGCATGGCGGCCATGGGCATGCGCACGGCGCGACGCCCGCCAAGGACGCCGTGGGCAAGCACCACCAGCTCGACGACGACTTGGAATCGCAGCCGAACCATCGTCCGCTCGGTGGCGTGCAGCCGAGCCCCAACACGGTCGACACGAGCACGTACCTCAAGACGCCCATGTCGGCCGTCGCGCTCATTGACACGGGCGACTGTGACGACGACGAGACCCACCACTCGACCGAGTTTGAAAACATTAACGTGCGTGCCGCCTACATCCACGCACTGGGCGATTTCATTCAGAGCCTCGGCGTGTGTGTCGCCGGTGCACTCATCTGGTACAACCCGGACTGGCAAATGGCCGACCCGATCACGACGCTGCTGTTTTCGTGTCTCGTGCTCGCGACGACCTATGGCATCTTCACACGAAGCGTCGTGATCCTCATGGAAGGTGCGCCTGTGCAATTGAACCTCGAACGCATCGAGTCGCAGATCCGCGCGTTGGACGCCGTGTACGACTGCCATGACCTGCGGCTCTGGTCGCTCACGGACGGACGGTACGCGGCCAGTGTCCACGTGCTCGCGAACGGCGACCACGCCACGGCGCTGCTGCAGACGCAAAAGTTTCTCAAGCACAAGGTCGGTGTCCACATGCAAACGGTCCAGGTCGAAGCCGTCACGGACGTGGACTGGGACCAGGCCGACGATTCGTTTTGCACGAACACGACGTTTGCGACTGCCGACGTCATGATGTCGGTGCCCCGCGCTGCGACCGCACGGGCGGCGCTACCGAAATTCACGATCGATGACGACGAGTAAGTAACTGTCACCATAGAGGAGAGGGTGGCTTTTGCTTGATCTTTTTTTCTGCTTGTTTCTGTAACTTATTGCCAAAAAGAATCGATTGAAAAAACTATGATCCATCCCGTTTGGTGTGGTTACTCGGGCTTTTTGATCGTGGCTTCCGTCGCAGCGATCTTGGCGGCGATGGCCTGCTTCTCGGGCGTTTCCTGCTCATGCACAGTCTTCTCCGACTCGGCTGGAGCCGCCACGGTCTCTGCTGGCGCCACTGGCGGAGGAGACGGAGCCGCCGCCGGTGGTGCGGGCGTCTCGTCCTTGGCCATCTTGGACTTGAAAAACTCAAAGAGCCGGAAGCCCGACGGCGTCTCGTAACCCTTGGAGATCTCGCGCACAATATCCTTGATCGACAGCACGCCCGCGAGTTCCTTTTCGCGATCTTTACGCATCGTGCCGACGACGGGAAAGTGGCGGAAATCCAGTGCCGCGGCCTGCGTCCAGCACTTTTCAAGCGAGTCTTCAATCTGGAAACATGCGACTTTCTTCGAGGCCACGTCGACGACGCGCATGCGCGACGTGTCTTCTTTGGGATACAACACTTTGGTCAGGTAGTCGCGTTCCGTAAAGATGCCGTGGACGCGCTGCTCCTTGTCGACCACGAGCACGGCGCCAAAGTTGTGGCGCGCCATTTCGTCCACGGCCTCGGCGACCGTGACATTGTCGTCGGCACGCGTGTTGAGAATGAGCTTGATTTTCTTGTGCTTTTTCTTGAGCAGCGTCGCGGCCGTGACAATGGGCGTTGCCGGAACGGCAGCAGCCTCTGCCGTAGGCGCCTCGGAAGCTGGAGGCGGAGTCGTCTTGTCAGCGGCAGAGGTAGTTGCCTCCGCCGATGCCGGCGTTGTGCCCTCCGCCTGAGAGGCTCCATCGGTCGATTGCGGCTGCTGGTCCTTGGGTGCCTGCTTTTTCTCGGCCTCGTACTGGGCATAGGCTTTGACAATGTCCTTGATCGAGAGCACGCAGCGCATGGCCTCTTCCGGGACCGAGCCTCGCTTGACGGCATTTTGGATCTCGCTACCGTTGATTACGGCCAAGTGGCGAATGTTTTCCTTGGTCATAGTCGCCAAAGCACTGTCGATGGGTATCCTATTAGATCTCATAGAATAGGATCACGTCAAGAACGAAAGAAAGTACGTACTCGATGACCGTCGTGGTCGACGGAATGCACATGATCTGGTCCGACATGATGTCCTTGACGGGCTTTTCCGTGTCCTCGGTGAGCGCGCGGGGCGACGTCTTTTTCAGAACATCGCGCTCAGTCACAATGCCCACGATTCCGCCGTTTTCTAGCGATTCCAACGAAACGCAACATCAGAAAAAGCGAAGATCCCGCCAAGTCTACATACACTGCACGACATACCTTCAGTCACAATGAGCGAGCCAATGTTGGACTCGACCATCATATCGATTGCATCTTGGATCGTGTGCTGTGTTCATATCCAAGTCAGCACGATTCGGTTCCCAGCATCCAAAAATGCTGTCCCGCACCGAGCCAGGGATGCTCTCCCACTGATCAAAGTACTTGGCCGCCGTGCCCTGCTGCGCGAGCTGCGCCTCGCGGTGCATGAGCACGTCGGCGATCGTCAGCACCTTGGTGGTCTCGGCGCCAACGTCCTTGAGTTCGGCCACAGGCGGTTCATTGTCGTCTACAAGTAATCAATCGTCCATCGTCAGATTTATTCCCCTGATTCCAACGAGATCTATGACGATCGTATAGTACCGGACGCAGCGGTCGATGCGGCTGCTGCCTGTTCGGCAATCTTTTCAGCCGCGTTCCCTGCAGCAGCAGCAGCATTTGCATTCGTCGCCGTCGTTGACTGCCAGCGCGTCGCCGTCACGACGAACTGGCGGCTCGCGACGAGCGACTGGCGCGACGCGGCGCCGCGCACGAGCACAGAAGACGAAGAAGAGACTGCTGCCTGCGCAGCGGCCGCGGCGGCTGCGTAGAGCGGTCGGGAGACGCGCCACAGCACGCGCATGATACCGTATTCCTGGCAAAGTCTGGTTTCTCTGTGACGCAGGCGTGGGCAAGTGTGTGACGGATGCGCTCGCCTGTGGATCGTGTGCCGAATTTGAAGCATAACGAAGATACCGGTATGGGTACCGGTTTTGGTCATGCGACATGTGAGCCATATTCTTATAAATTAGCTTAGCACTTAGCCTATTATACTTACACCACTATATAGTATTACCAAGCGATACTACTGTAGAGTTTTGTGATTAGCGATCGCGCTCAAGACGACTGCCGCGAATGTAGCTGTAAGCACTGAGGTAGGTGCGACGGCTGATACAGCAGCAGAGGTCTTCACTCGATCTGCTGGAAACGTGGGCTCAGTCCGGTATTTGTCCCTCGCGGTCGGCGCCGGCGTTGGCTTGGCCGTGCCGCTGCTCAGCCAGAGTTCACCCAGCAGTCCATTGTCGCTGGCAAATTGTTGGACCGGTTCGCCACGACAGTGTCGGCAAAAGGCGCGAACGCCTCACACACGTCCGAGAGGTACGCCGTGTTGCGCAGGTACGGCACGAGCTTGCCGCACACCGAGTCGGCCGCACAAAACAGCGCCTTGTCGTTGATAGGCCACGGTTGGCCCTGCGAAAAGTAGTAGCTCACGTCCTTGCACGACTGGAGCGACGAGCCCACGAGCGTAAAGTCAGCCGTCTCGTTTGCCAAGCACGCGCGAACGGTGGTCGCATTCTGTAAGCACGTGACCGTGAGACCGCACACTCCTGAGTCTGTTGTCGCAGCAGTCGATGCGAGAGAAGAGGCCGCAAGGCACACAACGGCGATGTCAACGGTGGGGAGCTGCATGGCCGAGAAGAAAGTCGGACCGGTGAGTGTTCCAGATACGGGCAAATAAGAGAATGGGAATGGCTTTGGAACCAGCCCGACCCTACGTGGATGCAAGTCGTTCAAGTGGCTCTAAGTGACCCACAACGCGATCCAGCATCTCAAGGTGCACAGTCGTTTTTTTGGCACGAGCACCCTGGAGTTTGTCATACTATGCACAAAACTTTCATTGACCATGAGCTACCATCACTCCTTCGAACAGGCACCATACAAAAACCAAGTACAAACCGAAAATTGGTGGCATTGTCCCACGGCCAACAGTAAATGAGCGTGTCCACCGCAGCGAGCTAGGTACCTACAGAAATGAGTGTGTCCACGGCAAGCCCCTTGACTCAAGCCCAATGCTCTTCTTTCTGAGAACCGGAATTACTGGAGCGATTGTCCCCACCCCACACGGCGACCGCAGTCGTCAGCGCGTGAGACCGATCGCATTCGCGACGGTCGCGCGGGCCATCGCCGAAGACGAGGGCGGTTTGCTCGCCGACGGCCCGAGCGTCTTGCTGTTGTCCAATCCGGGACTGGCGACGGCCTGCTCGCGGTCGTCTGCGTCACTGGTGTTGCTCGCACTGGCCGACCCGTTCACCGCTGTTGGTGACACTGTCGTGTTTTGGATCTGCACAGCCATCGTCGTTGGCTGGGGCGTGGGCGGCGTTGGGGTGGTCGGTACTACAGAGGTCGGTGAAGGAGCCCCGTTCGTTGCCACAGACAGTGGTTTTGTGGCTAGAGTCGTAGGCGCCGGCGTCTGCGCTTTCTTGTGCGCTGCTAGCAGTCCGTTGTCGCCCGCTAGATGGTACACGGGCTGGTCGACACAGTACCCACGGAACGTTGGCTTCAGCCCATAGAACGGCTTTTAAACTTGATGCACACTTCATACGACGAACGAATGTGGGTGACGTACAGTACGACCTCGCCACATGGCGAGTCTACGTCGCAGTAGAGCGGACGACCGTTCGCGGGCCACTGCTTACCCTCGGTAAATGTCGTGGCACGCCTGTAGCGCAGGTGCGACGAGGTCAAACTCGGCTGCGACCTCGGGCGAGCACTGCGGGAACGTCGTTCCATCCAAATCGAAACACGTCTGAACGAACGCGCACGGGCCAGCATCAGCGAGCGAGGCGGCCAGAGCGACAGCGACCACAGCGGCGGCGGTGGGCAAAGCGCGCATGGCAGAAAGCAGGTGGATTGGAGAATGAAAGAACGAAGCTATACAGCACGAGTGTCAGCTCAGCACCGTCGGCTGAACATTACGCCAACCGTCAAGGTATCACTGACTTGTGGGCATTGCTGACTGTATGCACAGTACCCAGAAACGAGTCGGCAAACGGCTCGGGTGTGGCACAAACTACCCGCATAAACCGCGTGCTAAGCGCGAGGTTTATGCGCGCTGTACTGCAACAACGCACAGTGCTTTGTCGTGCATCCAATAGAGAAGTGGACCTGTCCACTGCTGACTCAGCCCATCCGCAGCAGCGCAGTGTCCACGCCACCATGAGTCAAACAGCAAGGGTCTGGACAGAAAAGGCGACCGCGTGAACACGGACGAGCGTTCAATTCCACCAGAGGGTGCTTGCTGGGTGAGCGACAAACGCTTCAGTGGCAAACGCTTCAGTGGCAAACGACCAAAGGTCTCACACGCCAGCATTCCCTCGCGAGCACAACGCCCACATTGACGATAGGATAACGGCAAACCAACCAGCCCTTGAAAGGGAAAATCCTTTTCTTACTCGTATCAGAAAACCCGACACTATGACTACTGAAGCGTTTGACCGCCAACCCACAAAACGATCGCAGTCGTCATCGCCGTGACACAGATCGCATGTCCCAAGGGGCGACTCGTCGCAGAAGACGGCTTGCTGGACGACGGTACGGGCGCTGGCGTCGTGGTGTTGGTCGCTCCGACGGGACTCACGACAGTAGAGGACTCAACGTCATTCGAGCCACTCGCTGCACTCGCATTGACCGAGCCGTTCCCGGCGGTTGGTGAGACGGTCGCGTTTTGGATCGTTGGCGCCGGCGTTGTCGTCGGCTCGGGCGTCACAATAATGGGAGCTGCTGCTGTGGTCGGTAGTGGCGCCGTGGTCGTTACGGCAGGCGGACGCGTCATGGGTGCAGACGTCGTAGGCGCGGGCGTTTGTGCACTCTTGAGCGCAGCGAGCAGTCCATTGTCGCCCACGAGTTTCTCGACCGGCGCACCACGGCAAAAGCCGCGGAACGTTTTCATGAGTCCATAGAACCGTTCAAACTTGCCGCACACGTCCACGTACGTGCGCACGTGCTGCACGTATGGAATGATCTTGCCGCATGTCGTGTTGACGTCGCAGTACAACGACCGGTTTTCAATGGGCCATTGGCCGCCCTCGGTGAACGAGTAGGCCATGTCATGGCAGGCCTGCAGCGCCGGTGCGACGAGTTCAAACTCGGCGGCGGCCTCGGGCGAGCACGACGGGAACGGGCCGCCGATGGCGCCGCACGTTATGACGTAATCACACGGACTGGCATGGACGAGTGCGGCAAGCGCGGCGATGGTGACGGCGAGGGATGTGGCGGAGAGGACGCGCATGGCTATTACTGTATACGAGCGTGGCGGATTGGCGAATGAAATGAAGAGCAAAGTGCGGACTCCCTTTCTCAGCGCTTCTTGTAGGCGGTTGGTTCACCGGACCGTGTACCCATGAATTGTTTGGCTGTGAGTTCAGAGAGAGTAAGTGGACTGGCTCATTTTTGAGTCAAGTGCACTTCGTTATTAGTGGCTCAGTTGCAATTCGTTATTAGTCACAAGGATGAAGATGTTTTCTAGGTGGCATGAGTCATGCCACCTAGAAAGCATCTTCATCCTTTCGTCAGTCATGCCGCATGACTGACGAGCGCAACTGATTCCGAGTCACGCACTGCGCCTGTCCAGACACTCGAAACCCCAGACCCTGAAGCTTTCAAACCATTGGCGGTGAGACTTTTGAGAACAGCGATCCAATTCAAAACTTGGTCGGCGTATTTTTTTTACTACCGGTACTATTATTAATAAATGTAGACTAACAGTCCGTGATCGTGCATCCTTGGAAACCATGACTTCTAAAGCGATGGCCCGCCAACCCACACGACCATCGCTGTCGCCACGGCGCTGAGACCGATCGCGTGCGACGCCGTTATGTAGCGACTCGTTGCTGACGACGACGATGGTAGTGGCTTAGTCGCTGATGGCACTACTGGTGCCGGTGGCTTGCTGCTGGTCGCGACGGGGGGATTAACGATGGACGACTCGCCGTCGCTCACGCCACTGGCTGCACTCGCACTCCCCGACCCATTCGCGGTTGGTGCGACGGTCGTTGGCCCGGGCGTCGTCGGTGCTGGCACGGTTGTTGTCGGGGCAGCCGTCGTAGGAGCTGCCGTGATCGGTGGTGGAGCCTTTGTTGTCGCTACAGGCGGCGCCGTTGGTGGCAGTGTCGTGGGCGCCGGTGGTGGCGACGGGGCATTCTTGAGTGACACCAGCAGTCCATTGTCACCGGGAAGACTCGCGACAGGCTGGCCACTGCAGTAGCCGCGGAACGTGTAGAGCACGAATCGAAACTGCTTGTAGTCGGCACACAGTCGAAAGTACGGCTCCGTGTTCTTAATGTACGGCGCGAGCAGGCCACACGGAGACGCCACGTCGCAATACTTGGGCGTGGCCGCCGAGTCCCACACGTCGCGGTTAAAGTAGCTCGTGAGCGAATCGCATTTCGTGAGCAGCGGCGCGACGAGCTGGAATTCGGCCGTGGCGTTGGGCGTGCATGGCTGCTCCCAGCCGTACGGTGGCATGATGCACGTGAGACCGTAGCCGCACGGTCCGGCCTCGGCCAGTGACACCAGTGACGAGAGAATCAATGCGAGAGGCGCTGAGCTGGTGGTACGCATGCATACGGTGGTGGATCGGATTAGGCTTGAAGACAACGCAAGTGAGAAGATGGCAAGTTGGAAAATGCACTAGGTCCTCCGCCCAGTTCGCCGCAGTGAATCTTGGTCCCCCATTTCGCAACCGTGGAACGAGGAGTAGCGATTCATGGCTGCAGAATGAGGGCACGAATAGATGGGTTCACACGTGAGTGCAAGAATAAGGCAGGGTGCCACTCTCTTTGGGTGGTGGTTTCGGGGAGCACGATGAATGGCACTTGAATACACCGATCATGACCAAGGCAAGCGCAGAGGTAGATGCATTCATGACACCGCTATCAGCTCGATTATAGCACACCGAACAGTAAGGAAAATCGGTAACGTAAATGGCCAGTTTAAGAGAGGTTTTCGGACCCTCTAACGTTTTGCACATAACTTTTTAACCCCTTCATATTTTTCGACATGGTTTTTAGCTGTTTGAAGACCTGTTATTTTGTGATATCGACATATTCCTACCAGGGCTAAACAGGGTTGAACCAATGAGCTAGCCGCATTTGAATTGAACACATTGAAAATCGTCTGGATCAGTTTTAGAGAGATGATGCTTGTCTTGATTTTTGTATGAGAAAACAGCTGGTGATTTCTCGCCCAATCAGAGAGCGTGAAAAATGTGGTGTGGCGCACTCCTAAACTGGCGAGCTCTCTTTTAAGTTTAAAAATTGGCCATTTACGTTACTCACTTTGGTGAAGAAATGGTGTGTTTGTACAGAACGCTCGACCGAAAAACGAACCATGAGGGGAATCTACATAGTCGTATGGGAAAGTATTGTTTTCGTGGCAACTGCGCCGGAAAAGAAAAAGTATTGCCGTAATCATCGATTTTGTCCAAATGAATAGCAAAATTCCCTTCTAGAGAGCTAAATAGGTAGCTATACTCCTATTTAGAGCTAAATCAGCTGGTTGACCCCTATTTATTTAGCTATCCCGATTTAGACTCCTACTTGTTTATGACTGGGAAAGGGTGGTGTACCCTCCTTCCCACAGTGGGAAGGAGCTTGCAAATCGGTAAACAGCTGATTAGTGACTGATTTGGCCTCGAATGCCGCCTTTGAACCCGGCATGCGAAGACAAATCCGAGACAAATCGACACTTCATCGAATAAAAGAATGGACGTCCACCACAGCCCAATACAATAAGATTCAGGTTAGCGAATCGGGCTGACGTTTTATAACAGGCGCACTTCAGTGACGTGGCACAAGGGCCTGACAGCCACAATGTCACTGAAGTGCGGCTTTCCACTGAAGGATCCCCAAGAGAGCGGAGTGGAAGTCAAATTGAAATCCCCAAGAGAGCGGAGTGGAAGTCAAATTGAAGTCAAAGTCGAAGAGCTCTGCACCAAGGCACACGACGGAAAGCGGCATGTGGGCATTTGAAAAAGATTAATGTGGTGGAAATAAAATGGAATGTATTAGCGCTACTCAGTCAATTTGCGCTGCGTCGTCGCCATCATAGCCATGTATCTCGCGCGATACATGTGGCTTGGGAGAACGTCCTCAGGGTTCAGCTTCATACCGCCCATCATGATCTCCAACGCGACACAGCAGTAGACCCCACAGCTATCACCGTCATTTTGCTCCAGTTCACCGAAGACTTCGGTAAACGTGTTGTACTTGAGGGTCTTTTTTGGTGCGTGTGTATTCATGAACTTTTGCACTTCTCGCTTCAGACTGCGCAGGCTGGCGTCGTCGCCCAATAGCGGGTCGTACAGCGTGCACGTGCTGGCTGCCAAGTCAATGTAGAAAGCTTGCCAGTGCGGGCCTCCCAGGTTCACGACCGAGACGACGCTGGTGAAATCTTTGCTAAACGGAGACGTGGCCTGGATGGTCCGCAGACGCATGGCATCGTTCTTGAGGTGAAGTACTCGGCCTTCACCACGCCGACATTGCCGTGGAAACTCATTATCTTTCTTGGTCTCCTGGCGCACGAGCCCGTGTGTACAGACCGTAGTCTGTGCATATTTGACAAAGCTCTCCGGAATTTTCTCGTTCGGGTCCGTTATTGCCGCGTTGCGAGTCTTGACGTTCGTGCTTGTACGGCGCTTGAACAATGCATACCGAGCCTTCATGAACTCATCAAACTCAGTGTGGAAGTCGTCCCACGAGTGGAAGTACGGAGGCAAACAGGCAGCAAATTCTAAGCGCCCAACGAAGTCCTCCCGAATGTCGAGTAGGTGGAGAGGGATCTCGATCTCACCGAAGTTGCTCTCGGCGTCGTCACCCTCGTCAGCGTCGACTCCAGCGTCGCGGTCTTTTTTGGGCTCGTT
Source organism: Pythium volutum (assembly GCA_023334575.1). Taxonomy (NCBI): domain Eukaryota; phylum Oomycota; class Peronosporomycetes; order Pythiales; family Pythiaceae; genus Pythium; species Pythium volutum. Next base: position 7,567 of record JAADVC010000063.1, on the reverse strand, counting down.
CGGGACGTCATCTTCTTTGGGCTCGTTCGGCACGTCATTTGGTGTATGTTTCTTCAAAGCGCGCGGAGGAATCTCTTCACTCGCATCGTCACGCGTCCGCTTCAATTTGCCCTTCCCCTTCGTGGACTTGGGCGACGGCTTCATGCGTTTTGTCTGCACGGGATCTTCACTCTTGGCGTCACGAGAGCGCTTGAGTTTCTGCTTCCCATTCGCGCGCGGCTGGGTCGATTCCCCATCCCCGCTGTTCTTGGATACGACCTGTTTCTTGTGAGTTGGAGTCCGACTCTTGTGTGACTCACGCCGTCTGCCCTTGGGAACTTGTCGTCGTGACGCTGTGAGTGGCTCATCATCTTCAAAATCCGATGATTCTGGAGACGCTTTCGGTCCGTGTGGATCCTCGTAATCCGACTCATCATCATCATTCAACGCGGACAACTCGCGGCTGTTGCTGTGGCAGCAGTCGTGTCGCGCGTCCTTTTGCAGACGGACGCGGTTCTTGGCTTTTTCCCGGTTCATTTTCGGCCGCCACCGAAGCCGCACCAACACCAATCTAGACTTTATCGTTCGCCTCAATCACCGGCTGGGCGTGATCGCGTCGCGCTTGCGCGTGCGACGCCGAGTTCTTACGAGCCGTTCGGTCGAGATGGGGCCGTTCGGTGATTCCATCCGAATCTACGAGCTCGGCGCTGGTCGACAGCAAAGCCGCGCCGTCCGCGGTCTCGACCAAAACGTCTCGATCGCGAGCGGGAGACTGCAACTCCATCTCGTCATTCGGTTGGATGAGGGTTTCTTCGGTGGCCGAGGCTGGGCCTTCGGCAGCGTGTTCTTGATTACGCTGCTCGACAACAGTCGCCTGGGGCAATGGCTCGTCACTTGCACGGCCGGACGATTCGTGAAGCTGAGTCGCCTGGGTAGGAGGCTCGTCCATATCGCGACCGGATGCGCCGTCGAGATGAGTCGCTTGAGTTGGTGGCTCGCGATCGGGCGTATCAGCGTCAACAGCAGCGTGTAGATCTCCACGGTCGACCAGACGATTCGTGTCGACGGAGTCAATGTGGCCTTGATCTTGGGTGACTACAGCCAGCAATTCTTCGCGGCCGGGCGGCCCATCGGCTGTTCCTTCCATGAAATCACTCGCGTTCGGTCCTTCGTCGTCCGAGCCGAGACGACCGTCACCGAATGACGGCCGCACTGGTTCACGTCGTCGGCGCCGCTCACTTGCTGAACGCGCGCGCCCAGTTCTTGCTGGAGTATCAGTGTCGCTTCCGCTATCGGACTCGTTCGGTTTCAAAACCGGGCCCTCCGCAGCGTCCGTTTCACGCGCCGCTTCAGCTTGATCGTTTATGGGAGGTGGGAGAAGGAAACGCACCCTTGTGATGCTCACGCGAGTTACGCGCCGGGGTCGCTCCACCGGCTCTACAAAAAGGAAAAAGGAAACCAACGCAGCAGGCCACCTCGTGCTTGTCTAAAGCCTGTCGCTTCACATACCGTGTGGAGATCCCCGCGAGGTAATCGCACGATGACGCCGCGTCGACACCATCCCACCGTATAGTAGATCTGCGGCAAATATGCTTGCGCGTCGACGCCGCCAATTCTTTCCACCGTTGATCGGGCGCGACGCGGCCCATGCTTCTTCGGGTCTTTTTTGATCAACATTCTTGAGAATTTACAGCAAATAGCCAAGTCTCGTCCTCATCTTTCAAAGTGCTCAATCCTATTTTTCACGTTGGGTAATTTTCCTTCAGTCCAAAAATACAGTGCGCGCCAATGAAATAGGTAATTCAGGTTTCCACTATCCAGCTGCAGCGAAATTTGGTCAAATTGAAAACGGAAAAGTGTGTGAAAACGCTCGTATCAAAAGGCGTCGATTGCCGTGCTCAAAATACCAAAACTCGTTGTAGTTGCTGAGAAAAGTGGAAAATGTCAAAACACGGTAGTATCTGGTTGAAGTGTCGATACATTTCACATGAAGTTGAAGTGGTATTCAATGCACTCCAACGGCGACTTCTTCTGGAATCGAGACTTGAACTGTCGACCTGCAGGAAAGGCAATGTTAGCACTAGCGAGAAGATGAGCGGACGTGTGGGCTGCTAACCTTGTCAGAGAAATGGGCGGAGCCGTATTGATCATTTCGGCGACTTGCTGGTATCGACTTACAGTGCCGATGTTTCTTGCGCGTCCCTGCGCGTCGACGCGATCGAGTCTTGCCCATTCTGCAGTGAGTTGTTGCTTGCTTCTCGTCTGTACGTTGCCGCGCTTGAGCTTGATTACTCGCCACAGTGGCATATCCTCTCGACAGCGGACTCGCGACAGTCCGACGTATGCGAATGCAGACGTCGGAATGTCTGTGGAGTCGAAGACCACGCTTTCGCAAGTGAGACCTTGCACTTTGTGGATGCTAGGCGTAACGGTAATCCTCTTCGGCGTGTTCGTATGTTTACACCACGCGTTGTCCACGTGAGGCAGTACGGAACAATCGGTACGATGTCTGGTTCGTTTTCGAGAAAAGAAGGCCCAAGATACTTGTCCTGAATTTGTACCAAAACGATAGGTGTCTCAGTGCCTGGCTTGAGTATGAAGTCACGAACGATTGCTTTTGTTCCGTTGCATAGGCCAGCGCTTTGCTCAAGGTTGACAGTAAGGGAAACTGGGCAGCCAATAGCAAGAGAGAGCAGTGGAGGAATTGTTCGATCTCTTGTTGGGTTTGGGGATTGAGCTTGAAGAAGCTGATCGCGCATTGCTTGCGAGTCGCGCTCAGACACTTCACTGTTAGCGCTCATTGGCTCCACGGTATGACTAGCGTGAAGGTCATACACAGGTTTTCTTTGGCGATTCAAAAATGTGGCATTCGCGTGATCAACATCTTCGTTTTTGTATGAGATGAACTTTGTATTTTCGGAACAGCCGACCTGGGCACTGTACCGAGTGTTAAAGAGTTCGAGATCTTGCTTTGTCTCTTCCATCTTTCGCAGTCTTTCCGGTGCTGTATACCACTCGGGGTCAAGATTTTGAGATGTCAGGTTGCACACGTTGGTAATATTGTGCCAAAGTAGACGACCCTGTTTCTGGTTCGCATTTTCCAGTTCCTCCACTGGTGTGGAAAGTGCTGCCGGTAGCACAGGACTGAGCTGACCGAGGTCGCCGGCAAGGATAACGTCCCTCCCTCCGAATGGCACATTCCGGTCGCTGGCCAAATTTCTCTCATTCGCTGGTCAATCCAGTGAAGCATAGCACATGAGATGACACGTCAATGACAACAAGATGAACCGATGCATACTGTTCTTGCAGTTGTCTTAGTTTGTTTGATCCAGATCGTGTCTCCGACAGAGGCTGATAAGGCTTTTCGTATCCCTTCCCGCTCATTCGAGGGAGTGATAGCGCCGAGCAGATGGTTGGTCCCTTGATATTGAATGCCGCTGTGCCGTGGTGAACCATGAGAAGAACGCGTTTTGACCGTCTTGTACTCAAATGATGATCTTGGAAAACGTGATGAACATCTTTGACAATGTGACGAATCAACCAGCTTTTTCCACATCCGGCGGCGCCATTCAAGATCATGAGCAGGGATCACACGTGGCATTCTGTTGTACAGCAGCGTAGCGATGTCGGCTTTGCTGCATGCACAGAGCGAATGCATTCCACTGGTCGTGGTCCATGTTGTTTTCGGACAGTCCTATCGGATATTGATAGAATGGTCTGTGTGGTTGGCCACCGCGACCGCTCGATTTGCCTTGACGGCGCTCTCATGTACGGCTTGACAACATTGGAAATGAAGTTTTCAGCCCGAGCAATTTCATCGGGTGTGTAGTGTTGTGCAGGCACAGGAGTACGGACAGTAGATCCTTCTTGGTGCTCACTTGGCTGCATGGGGTCGAGATGAAAGTCGTCCTTATTGGTGTCGAGAGTCCATTCAGCTGCAGGAAGTTTAATGGCACATTCTTCTCTCGCGTCTGCAAGGAGACCAAGTTGGCACTCACGATTGACAACACGGTCAATTTCCGCTTTGTGATGTTCTGACTCTCGTAGCTTTTGGAAACTATGTACGCAATCGTTGTCCTCTTCTGGTAGCCCCTGTAAATCGCGTCAGTGTACACGCAGCATGAGTTCAGAAAAGCAATAGTTTGGGTCGTCTGCGTTGGCTCGCCAGCGAGGTGAAGTAGCAATAGCTTGTGCGACGCGCCGCGCCTTAATAAAGCCTTTCTTATCCGTACCACTCCAACGCTGAAGAGTCTGTGTCTCAGTGGGGGCGTCTTTTGAGCACTCATAGTTCTGTAAGAATGTCTTGTATGACATGCTGTCAAACTCTAATGGGCGAGCCATGTACGCAGCTTTAATAGCTTCAAACCGAATTTCGTTGAGTGCTGCAGTTGTACCATGTTCGAGTTCTTTGCGATATTCGCTTGGGTCCACTCGATAATGCCGATTGGAGTGTCGTGACGTTTTGACTTTCAGTACGTTTCTGGACTTTCCGTACATTGGAAGACCGTTCTGTAAGATCCACAGTGCTTCTTGAGCGCTCACCTCACGTGCTGCAAGTGTGGCATTTGCAACTCGTCGCAAAACGTCGTGGTGTTCACCGACAACTGAGCATTTGTCGAGCGCACGACAAATCATATCTCGAAATTTTGTCGTGTCAGGCTCGGCTTTGCTTACATAGGCGGCGGTATACTCGGCAGCACCATATGCATTTCCAACGAGCTTGATGTCCATGTTGGCTCTCCAAGCACCCAAAAGTGTGGGATTATAGTTGTTGGTAGCGGGGTCAGATCTGTGGCATTCAACATGCAGCTTCAATGCTCCGTTGTTCGCTTTTTCCACAACTACGGCGGTTTTATCACGGAGTGGTTTGGGGTAGTCAAATCGGCATGTTCCTTTTTTATCTCGACAGCGAGAATTTAGAAAACAAATATGTTGCTGTACCCGCCGGACCACCTTCGCAATATCACACTGAGTATCTTTGTCATCAGTGTCAACTGGGCGCGATTGCAGGATGTCAACTTCAGGGCGACTTTCCAGTTTTGTACATACCGTACAGTCGCAACCTGAAGCGGCTGCAGTGGGTAAAGAGTCAGCAGAAATGAATCTGTCCACAAAAGCTTCAAGTTCTCGGCGTCCTTCTTCTGAACCTGACAAATTCAAGACATCGGGCGCATCACGGATCCACAGCAGTCCATGGATATGCGGAGAGCCGCGTTTCTGGAGTTCAACTCGCCAAAAAACGTCTATCACTTCGCCGAGCGGTTGTACTTTACCGCAAATGACATGCTCAAAGAAGGCTTTGAATCGACGATAAAATGTTGACTAGCAATGTCTGCGTTCTGGTCGAGGTAACGTCTACGTTCCTTTGGAGAAAGACTGATTGCGTCTTCCATAGACAGTGAGGTGTCACAGGCACAGAAGAAGTCAGGCCAGATCGTGTCAGCAGCGCTGAGTGTGAAGAAGAAAGTTGGGAAGCGTTGCGGTAGCGCATCATTACCGATGAGAGCCATCAACTCATCTCTCACATCAGACCAATACAATCCCGATCCTCGAACGACTTTGAAGAAAGGCTTCAGCTCTTTCAAAACCTGCTTTGCTCGGTCGGCTTGATCCTTCGGATTGCCATGCTCCTTCTGTGGCGACGTTGCGCGCGGATGCACCCGTCTAGTGAGCCCGTCAACTCGACGGCGCAGAATCAGATTCAAACAGAAAAATTTGAAGTTGCGGTGCATCACAAAACGCCGGTCATGCCAGGCCATGAGATGTGCACAGTAAGCCGCCAACTCGTACGAATACATACGCTCCTCGCCGTCCACAGGAAACAACCCGCCTCGTCCGTTGGGAAAAGCGTAGGAAAGGACGACTGCATCATAGTTTTTGTCGAGTACTCGTTCATTGGTGTGGTCAAGCCATCTACTTCCACGTTTAAAACCCGAGAATCTTATCGTGTTCTGTTGCCTTGCTCTGTTCTCCAGTAGGAACGTGAAACATCTCGTCCATCTCGTGTGAGTTTGTTTTGACGGGAACGCTGCTCGTGATGTGACTTTTCTTCTTGTACTCGCGTGCACTGATAAGACGCTGTGATTTATCCTTCGCTAACTCATTGCTGCGCGCTTTGCGCTTCCCCGCCGCACCCATGGCGCCAACAGAAGCGAATTCAGTGTGACACCAAGGCCGCCGGCCCAACACCATGTTTAGTGCAGTGTGACAATTGATAATATGGGAAAGTACACGGACCTTCTCTCATATCTGTTATCAAATTATCCAATCAATTCCACGGAATGGACTGACACTACCGCATTATGTTTCAACTAAAACAAGTTTTTATTTGATTTTCTGAGGTTTTCAAACACGTTCGTTTCCTAATCCACCACGTTCTCAAACTCGAGGAGAGACACCATGCCCTCACTTCACATGATCGCCGCCATGAACTGAATGTGGCACCACCCGCTCGGCACGTCCCTGTACATTTGGAGGTGCGTCACACGACCGACGATAACTCGGGTTCCACGCGCGAACGGAGCATCGCCTAGCTCCATATTCGGGTCCGACACATGTAGACGGAACACAAAGTCGGATCGGTTGCCACAGCGGACGCACTCCAGTACGTCTTCTATGTAGTCGCGCGCGCCCGCCATCACGAGGCGATCCACGAGCGTGTTTCAGAGACCATTGTACAGACACACCACAATTCGCCAAGACCTGCCGAAAACGTCTACGACATTCGCCGACTGCCCGAACACGCAATGGGTATCCTGCAACGACTCGAAGACGCTGTGGAGCGAAAGAACGCGATCGTCATCCCCCTCTTCAACACCGTCGAGCAGATCCAGGACCATGTCCAGCATCACGCCCACGTCGAGAACGTCCCCCCAGTCTCCATTGACATGTGTGTGATGTCCATCGCACCATTCAATTGTGGGTGGCGTTGTGTGCTCACCGACAAGGACGCCGTTGAAGACCCGTTCCCCACCGTCAAGAGAAAGTTTGATGCTCTCAGCTTTCGCGAGCAGCGCGAGTTTGTCTTCCGTCTCACCATTTGGCGTGGAAAGAAGCCCCCGTGCCGCCAACCCAACTTCGTGGAAGGCTCGGCTATCTTCGTGAAGGAGGTCAGCGAGCTCAAGACCTACAGCAACGTCTGCCAAGGCATCGCTGACATGGATGACTTCAACAAGGACGACGACGAAGACATGGAGGACAAGCCCAAGCCGAAGAAGGCCAAACCAACCCCGCAAGCTTGAACAGCAACACCATCCACAAAAAAGCGCGTCGATTTCAACAATAGGCCGGTTGGAGTAGGGAGACAGCGATGCATGTAGTAGGGTTCTGTAGTGAAACAGTGAAGAACTAAGTCCGGCGTTTCGCCTTCAGGCTTAGATGTAAGCACTGAAAAAACCCGATGATCTAGAGCACGCAATCGCCATAAGACTCTTCAAACTTTTGGCAGCTCTTTAATGGCCGATAAGAATCGCGATCGTACAGTCGCCATAGTCCTATAAACAAATATCGACTCAAATCAGTCACTTCCGGTTGCCAATAATGTCCACTCTGCAAGAGATACCGATTGCTTTTTCACTCATTCCGTGTT
>JAADVC010000062.1:0-42600 GCA_023334575.1 Pythium volutum | reverse complement strand
TTGGTACGACTTCAGCTCATGGTACCGCACGACAGGGCCGGATCAACCACAAAGTGGACGGGCAGCACGAGCTCTGGAATTCCACCAACACTATTACGTCTGTCTCGAAGAAGCTCAACTGTACCGCGCTGGTCAAAAGACGAACGAAGACGACGGCTCGACTTCAGACGACGACGACATATACCTTGACGACGACGTTGTCATGCTGGGTGAGGTTTGTGAGCAGGCTCGCTTCACGCACGACTGTGGCCCAGTTCCGGCGGAGTTGTACTTCGACCAAATTGATGAGACGGAAATTCGCACGGACCACGCTCAAATGGAATCGGACGACGAGTTCACGTGTACGCAGAATATTTTATTGCACTCACTCGAATCGACGACGCTGCCACCGGATGAGACAACACGATTTACTGCTCACCCAACACCCATTACGCGTGCTCTAGTCGCCAAGTTTCAAAGTCAACGTGCTGCACCGATACCGCAAGAGGACCACGATAATGGCACCATTGCCGCCACAGTATCACGAGCGGTGATTGTTCAAGCGTTTGAACACGCGATCCAGGACGTCTCGTACGGGCCAGACATGGTAGATGAACCGCGGATAAAGACTCGGGCGTCGATCCGCGAGGTTTCCTCCTACTTCAACCTCAACCCGCTTCAGCATACCGCGTTCGTACTCATCGCTGTACCGCTCCTTTGCAAGATCACAAACCTGGATTTGACGCCAGCACAGCTTGAACTATTCAACTCGTCGCCGATGATCATCACAGGAGCCGGAGGGACCGGCAAATCTCAAATTGTACAAGCCGTACGAGCGCTTGCAGTAGCATGGGAGCGACCAGACTCGGTCATGGTGGTGGCATCGACGGGTATCGTCGCGGCAAGCTTGAAAGGGTGCACCATGCACAGTTCCGTTGGGCTGGGTATCAACTGTTCGAGACTACCCAAGCATATCGAGACGCCAACGGACGCGCTACTGCAACAATGGGCCCCAATCCTGTGCGTCATTGCCGACGAAGTCTCTATGGTGGACTTGGCCTTCCTCGGCATTTGGGAAGAATCCATTCGCCATGTGAAGGAGAACCTACAAGCTGTATTCGGCGGACTCGTTGCCGTCTTGATGTTCGACCACTGCCAACTCCGTACGGTAACGGGCTTTCCCGTGTACAAGACCTCAAGCGGCGAGAAACCATTCTCTTCTATCCAAGACCGCGGTCGTCATGTATACCAGAACATCAGCAAAGCCATTTATTTGGCGGAAAACATGCGATTTGTTCGTGATCCCGAATGGGGGCAGTGGCTCGCGAGTGCTCGACTGGGCAATTGGACACAAGACTTTCAAGCCTTTATCACGACTTTGCACGATTTTGACCGCAACCAACCGCCCCCCCCATCGCGGTTTGATCCAGACCATCTCCACCGACAACATGACCCGGACAACCATCAACCGAACCGCCATACAACTTGCCATTCGACCGTTACCGACGGGACGAAAAGTTTATGTCGTCCAATCACAACTCTCACGAAAGTTGTCGCCAACCGAACAAGATCTCGTACGACAACTGCCTGACAATAAGACAGGAAATATCCCATTCTTTTTGCACCTATACGTCGGTAAGTAGTACCTATTTCGTTCGCCTTAACCCACGCTCTCTCATCTACTTCCATTTAGGTATGCAGGTCCGGATAAAGTCCAACCAATGTGTGGCCAAGGGCGTTGTCAATGGCGCATGTGGTCAGATTCATCACATCGATTGGCCACGCAATGCCACCTTCACAAACTTACCCAACGGGACATGGCTTGTCTCAACCGAACCAATCAACGTGTACGTCAACATCGAAAACTGCAAATCCCCAACGCCTTTCGAGCTGAACCCAACGCATTGGCCAAGTTCTGTCATGCCTGTCTTCAAAGTCACTGCGTCGGTGACGCTTCCAGGACCATCGCTATCGATTAAAGGCTTCCCACTCGTACCCGCATTTGGAACGACAGTTCATGGCGTTCAGGGAGAAACTCGAACCGCCGTCACCGTGACAGACTTACGGCCGCCAGGCATGGCCCGCGTTGACACTCACGCTCTGTACATTTCCTTATCCAGGCTGATAACTCGCCAAGGACTGCTTTGGATTGGGCGACGCCCTTCGCCACAAGATTACGCCTTCTTCCATCCCTCCACGGAAGTTCTCCTTGAAGACGCCAGACTCAAACGTCTATCCAACACTACGCTCGCCAAATATCATGACATAGGCCCCTCTTTACGTCTGTAGCCGTAATATACATCCATCGAGGCTGACAACGCACAATACTCAGTACTTAACTGCTGACGTACTGAAGCCTAACCCACGGTGCGTACATTGCGCACACACTCTTTGCTGGGTTCCCCAGCCACTAGCGAGCCGGGACGGCGAGTCACTCAATGACTTCAACTACAACTATAATACCCCATGGGGGAATTTCTAGATATACTGTGAGTTCCCATAATAGAAGACCGTCCAGTATTGCGTTGCCACATTGCTGTTGGGGGGCCATGCGTGGCGGCATTTCCGGAAGGACGAGCAAGGGCAAGGGGAAAGCCAGAGATGCCGCCGATCCGCGCGCTCGTGCCGCCGCTGCTGGCGCTCGCGAGCGTGGTGCTCACGGCGCTCTACGTCGTCGACATTATCCGCACTAACAAGCTGTCGTCGGGCTGTGAGATGACGTATTCCTGGCCCGTGTACACGCCGATCGTCGACGGCTTCAAGACGCCGCACCGCAAGTACTCGCTCCATGCCGTGCACATGCAGACGGCGCGCGTGCAGCGCACGGGCGTGCCCGTCTTGTTTGTACCTGGCCACATGGGCAGCCACAAACAGGCGCGGTCGCTCGGACGCCATCTCTGGGACATTGACCAGCAGCGCTACGACGTGTTTGCCGTCGATTTTCAAGAAGAACTGACGGGACTGAATGGCCGCTTTGTCGACGACCAGGCGCGGTTCGTGAATGACGCGATCCGCGTGATCCTAAAGCAGTACAAGAAGCAGGCCAAGGGAAAGAAGAAGGTGCCCGAGAGCGTCGTCATCGTCGCGCATTCCATGGGCGGCGTCGTTGTTCGTGCCGCCGAGCTGCTCCCGAACTACAAGCGCCGCTCAATCCAGCACGTTATCTCGCTGGGCGCGCCGTACGAGAGCCCGCCGTTTCCGTTTGATTCGGACGCGCAGGACGTGTACGCACGCATCGCTGCCCCGACGACGATGACGTCAGCCCCGCCATCGACGGTCTACATCTCCATCTCGGGTGGACACAAGGATACCACGATCCACGCATCCTTGTCGCGCACGGACCGCATCCTGCCGGCTTCCCACGGAATCGCACTGCTCACAAGTAAATTGCCCAGCATCGGTCTTACGGTGGACCACGTGTGTCTCGTGTGGTGCCATCAGCTTCTCAAGCGCGTCGCCTCTAGCATCGATGCGGTCGTGGACCACGAGACGCGCACGCTGATCAAGGATGAAGACAAGCGCATGGAACTTGCACGTGCCCATTTACTTGGCGCAGTGGAAGAGGAGATGGACCTCCTCACAGAAGCCCACCGTCAAGCACTCGTGGATGGATACCACAGCGTCGACGAGTTTGCGAGCTATGGCGCGTTGCTGCCGCAGACATTCATGCGGCTCGTTCGTGCACGCGGCATGGCATTGTACTGGATCATGTACCTCGTGGTGGTCCACATCTTCTTTTTGCAGCTCACACACTGGCAGCGTCGCTTCGACCTGCAGGCCGAGCCTGCGACGCCCGGAGCCTCGCCCTCCGATCTCGCTGCGCTTCGCCCAGAAAACTTCCCGTCATTCACGTCGCTTCTTCACCCGGCGGCGCATGCACCGAGGTTCGTCAAGTCTTTCCTCGCGCTAATCGATGATCTGCTCGCCGATTCCTCCATGCGCTCTAAGGTCATTGGTGGGCTCGCAACCGCTGGTGTCGTTTTGGTTGGTGTCATCACTGAACTAGCACGGCGCTTCGAAAATGTGCAACGCATCACCACCGACTTTGTGGAACTGAGCGTTTTCTACTTGATCGCGGTTGGTCTCATGTACACCTTGGCCATCGGCTTCTCGACATTGCGTGCCGCCGTACAACCGCTCGTTCGTGTCGCGCTCGCCATCGCGCGTCGCACGAGAACGACGCGGTGGTTTGTGATCATGGCCGTGTACTTGCTCGTGCAGTTTCTCGGCCACATTCAAGATTTCGAGCTGCTCCCGCTCGACTCGGCGCCGCGCCATTTGGCGCTGCTCGTGCTCGGATCGTTTGTTGTCTTTGCGCTTCATATCATCGAAATTGGCGTCAAACTGGAGAATATCACCGTCGATCAGCAACGATACCGCGCAACGATATTCGCTGTGCTCCTGGCGTCGACTCTGTCGTGGGTCGGCAAGATCGTGTTTTTCGTCGACGTCGTGCGGTTCCCTCCCCTTTTGCTCACGAACGAGCTGCTCTTTGATGCGGTCTCGTTCATTGCGACGCTCGCACTGTACCGCTACTTTATCACCTTGACCGATGTCGAGATGGTGCCGCTGCCGCCGACAGCTTTCTTCGACATGGCTGATGGCGACGACGATGGCAACGATGACTCGGATGTCGCGATCACCGCGGAGAACTGCCCGCGCTGCATCTTTGAAGATGGCGGTCCCGGTGCCGTCTTTATCGAGTACGAGAACCGCTTGAAGACCCACAAGATGCGAATGAAGAACAATGAACTGGTCGTGGTCGGTCCGACATTCCGAGTCGTGTCGTGCGACTGTGTGCTACGGTTCAAGCAGCCACGTGAGTACTGTGAGTTTTGCACGCGGTCGTGTCGGCTCTGCGGAGGTGGCAGTGGCAACTATGCGCAGGCTCAGAAGTACCGCGACTTTTTGGAGAGAAGCAAGACCGAGGTCGCGCTCCACTCGCTGGTGGCGTTTTCGCTCGAGCTCGCTGTGCTCGTGCTAATTGCGCTGCAGAAAGAACACTACATCTCGTACGCGACGCCCTGCATCTTTGTGGTGCTGGCGCTATACCACGGGCTTCTACGTAGTCCCATTGAAGTGAAGCAGCTAAAGTCCGAGTTACGCAAGCGTCAGAAAAAGGCGACAGACACTGCCGCTCGCAAAAAGCAAAAGAAAAAGGTGTCGGCAGCCCGTCGGCGTACGTCTCAAAAGACGCCTTCGCCCCCACAGGCGCCGCTGCCGCCGTCGCCCAAAAAGAAGGTCAACTACAACGGTTCCATCTGGGAAGAATAGACGTGCCATCAAAGCACACACAACCCATCGCTCCATTGAAAATTCCCACAACTACTTTTTCTTGGCCTTGACGTTCTTGCCGTACGCTACATTGACGTACTTGGCTGTCGGGATCTTGTACTTGGTCGCCAAATAGTCGCACAGCTCTTTGGTCATCTGGCCCTGCACTTTGACTTCTTCGCCCTTGCTCTTGTCGTCCGACGCCTGCAGCGCAGCACTGCAGCCCCATTTTTTCTGGGCCTCTTTCGCAAACGTCGCACCGTCAATTCCAAACTGCTGGTAGTATGCCATGGTCGTGACGATCGAACTCCGGTGCTTCTTGGACTGCTCGGCGAGAAGCTCAATCTTGCGGATCGAGCCGCCCAGGATCTTGGGCTCATGGCCCGGAAACAGCACGACGCGGTGGTACTTGGTGCACTTGTTCATGAGAATCGCGTACAGATCGGGACGCGCCATGGAATCTGGGTACCCACCCACGGGGGTTTTACTACCGCTAAACACGGCATCGGTGAGCGGTCCGTTCAGTCGCACGTACTTTTTGTCCCGCGCATCGACAAGCCCGGCAATGTCAATGTACTTGTTGATCAGATCGCGGATCTCGACCGCCGCCCAGTGGCGCTGGCGAACGACTTCTTCAAAGTGGACCGCGAGCTCTCGATCTTCTGTGAGCAGACGTTTAAGCTGCTGCGAGAGACCCATGAATTCTTGCACGTCGGGTGCGTACGTGCCCGGCGGAGGTGGCGCGGCACGGCCATCTGCGCCCAGCATTGCTGCTGCGTCTTGGTCACGCATTTCGTCTTCGGCTGTGCGATACAGCGTGTGCGCTGCCGTGTCTCTGTGAAGTATAACGAAAATGTGAGATCATTCACCCATGGCTAACAACCCCTCCCTATCAAAGAAAGACGTACGGATGGCGCGGTCCGATCGCCGTGATGGACTGGACGCCGTCCTTGTCGCTCACGCACACGAATCCTTTGGCAGCCATGACCTTGAGGAACGTCGAGAGCTTTTTGTGGGACGACTGCTTGATGTTGAGCATAGTACCAGCAGGACGACAGGGCAGTAGTACAGTCGCGTGGAACGTGCTCGCAAGCATCGGCAGGTGCTTGTCCTTGAGGCGCCCCGAGCGCAACACCTGGAGAAGCGATTGGTAGTAAAGTGCATCCATCTCTTCCTTGGTCACGACCAGTGCGGCCTCATCTGCGCTCTCGTCGTCCGCATCCCCATCGATCTGTGGGCTCTCTTGCTTCTCTTCGAGGTCATCGCTCTTGTCGACTTCCAGTGAGACGCTGCTGAGGTCCACGCCCGCCTCGTCTTGCTCTTCGTCGCTATCTTCTGCAGCGACACCTCCATCCTCGATCGCCTTGATGACAACCTTCTCGCTACCGCTTGCTAGACCAGGGAAGCCTGCATTGGGTGCCGTCTGTGGGCCCATCTTCCACAGTTCGTCACCATAATAGTGCAGCACGCGAAGACCCTTCCCTTTCTTGCCGTGTTTCTGGATATCCTCGGCGTCCACAAGCATCTCACCGACTGCAAACACATGCGGGTTGCCTCGTGCAAACACTGCACGCAGTTCGCCCTTGCGCAGCGCCTGCACCTCGTCCACCGACGAGAACACCACGCCGGGCAGCATGACGTCGGCGCCGCGCAACACAAACTCGCTCACTGGCGCGTGGACCACGAGCCGCGGCAGCAGCGCCGCGAGCCGCCAGAGCGCATACACGGACGCGCACAACGCATCACCCTTTCCAGTCTCGTCGAACGCGAGCGGCTCGCGCGTGTCCTCGTTCACGAACACGACCATGCGCGACGGCGCCTGGAAGCTCTGCTTCTTGATGGTCGCCTTGTTTGGGATCAGCGTCTGGAGCTGCGCGTCGGAGACAGCATCGGGGGCGTACAGAGACAGGTCCTTGCGAAATTTCTTGACGTCCTTGTTCTTGAGCAGCGAGTTGCCGCTCGTCTTCTGCGGCTTGGCAAACATATTCGATGGATACAGATCACCAAGCGCCAATTGCTCTTTGGATATCGTCAGCGATCGATAAGAACCGAACCCGAACTGTTCGTAACGCCTGATCTTATCTGGTAGGTTCGTATCGCTGATTTCAGGGTTCCATCCCAGGGCCCAACCAACAAGAAAAGAAGCGCCAACAAACCAAAACTTGCCCCCATTCTGCGAGGGACGAACGAGCGAGAGAAAAATAAAGCGACCGAGCGCAGCGGAAAGCGGGTCGATTCACAACGCTGTGGAGCACCGAGAGGACCTCGGAAGCGATATGGAGGACGAGGAGACACCGTGGCGTACGCCCACGCGAAAGAGCGGCGTCGAACGGCCGCGTGGGGCCGCCGCGAGCGACGCCAACGTTGGCGTGGCGACAGCGGAAAGCGGGAGTGCGACGACCACGCCGCCGGCGGCGTCAAGCGGCAGCAGCAGCAGCCAGAAGCGCAAGCGCCACGGCAAGAAACGGCGCCGCGCGAGTGCGAATGCGCGGGACGACGCGGCGCAAGAGAGCGACAAGGCGGCACCGAATGAGCGAGACGACGCGACAACGACGGCAAGCGACGGCACTATGTCGAAAAAACACAGTGGCAAGAACGCTGCATCGACAAGTGCGGCAGCAGCAGCGCCACTCCCAACCGAGTGGAGCTGTCCGGCGTGTACGTATTTGAACGACGCGGCGCGGCGTTTCTGCGAAATGTGCGGCACGGGCAATCCCACGAAACCAACGGAGGAGAAGACGCCGAGTGAGTGGAGCTGCGTCGCGTGCACCATGAAGAACGCGCCGGCGCTGCGCGCCTGCGCCGTGTGTGGCACGATCAACCCGAACCCGTCGGTGCCCGCCGTGCTTTCGATCGCGCGGCGGTCGTTGCACGGCGGTCTGTTTCTCGGTGGTGCGGGCGGCGTGTACGACGAAGAAGGTGGCGATGATGACGACGACGATGACGATGATGATGATGACGATGATGACGATAATGGCAGCGGCGACGGCAGCGACGGCAGCAGTGGCAGCAGTGGCAGTAGCAGCAGCAATGAGGGGGACACTGGCGCCGACCGTCGGCTCGAGTGCCCGTGCCTCGAGTGCGGTGTGACCATTGGTGCCGGCCAATCCAGTTGTCCCGAGTGTCACGCTCCGCACCCATTGCCGCGTCGGAAAATGAAGCGGTCTGACTTGTCGTCGCGTCTCCACAAGCTCACTCGGAAGGTTGCCAAGCATGACAAGTCCACCAAGAAGAAAAAGACCAAAGAGTCGAAGCCCAAGACCAAGAATGCCTACGGCGTGTCGAGCGAGGTCCTCAAGAAACTGCTTCTCGAACCCAGGAGCAGCAAGCTGGTCGATACCTTACAGGCGTTGACCCACACGCTGGCGATGATGGATGCCTCGGCCGATTCCGAGTGGGGCGACATGCACGGTGGCGGTGGCGTGAATGCGTTCTTTGTGCACGGTTTTGGTGGCAGCGCCGCGCGATCCGACGAGGGCAAAGACACGGCGTTATTGGATGTGCTCGCGTCGATTCTCCGTGATGAGGATCGCCGCTTTCCTGCCGAAGTCCGACTGTTCGCCGTGCAATCGATCAACTACATTTTGAAGATGGACCGGCATTTGTTCAAGAAAGAAGAAGTCGTGGAAGTGGTTCGAATATACCTCCACGGGCTGAAGACGTGGACAACAGCAGTACAAAGCACACAACGAACGGGGAAGGACGACCAGATGACCGTGGAAGAGTCCGTCAATGGTCTATGTGGACTTGGTGGCTCGGAAAGCGCCATGCTTCGCGAACTGACCAAGCCGGCAGCATTTGGAGACTTCCTGGATTTTCTCACACATCTTGCTACGCACACTGGGAGCACCTTGCACTCGAGCGTCATAATCAACTCGCTGGAGCTGCTGCAAAAGTGTTGCACAAAGGTCAAGTGGGACCGAGCGGGAGTGGCCTCTGACGTATCGACTCCAGACGCGAAAGACGAGCAGCTCAAGCTCGCGAAACGTATTGTGGATTTACTGCGAAACCTTCTCAAGCACGAGCAACCCGCACTTCACGTGAGTGCGTCCAAGTGCATGTTGCTGTTATTTCGTCGCGGTCCGCGTGTCGACCAGAAGCAGCAGTCATTTTTCGCTACTTTGACCACGAGCGAGGTCATCTTGGATCTTGTGGCCGTGCTGACCAGCAAGAATGTGGAGGAACCGGACGATTCGCGGCAGGCGGCCGCGTCGCTGCTCATGCATCTTCTTGAAAGTCGGCGCGAGATGATGGAGATATTTGTGCACGATCGCATCTACGTACCTCTTCTCGACGGCATCCAGCGGTTACTGGTGCAAGCCAGTACGAGCGCTACGTTGACAAGCCATTCGTTGAAGCTCGTGTCGCTCTTGCTTCGCCGAGTGCACCGCACACCGACAAGAAGACTCTCAAGCGGAAAGGCGCGCTCGACCCACGCACCAGCAAGTACTTCCAACCGTATCCGACTAGACTCTTGCCCGGATCCTGATGTGCTTGCGACGCTCTTGCTCGACTTCATTCGAGCCGATTCGATTCCTGCAGTCAGTGCGCTACTCAAAGATGGTGCGGACGTGAACGGTCCGTCGGTCTACGATTCCAGTGGTCACGAAAGCGAGAAACCACTGGTGGTTGCAGCGGCATTTGCGTCTCTTACAATGGTTCGGTTCTTGGTCAAGCGTGGAGTGGATGTCCATCAATTGGGTCCGTCTGGAACTGCACTTCATGTGGCAGCCCTGATGGGGCGGTGCGATGTCGTGTCGTTTTTGCTGGAATGTGGAGCAAGTCCGACGGATGTCGATCGCGACGGTGCAAGTGTTTTGAAGCGTCTGGACGACTTTGAATCTGGCGAAGAGGGAGCACGCTCGAAGGCGAAATCTCCCGCGCGAAAACTCCTCGAGTTGCACCAGAGAGCACTTGGCCAAGGAGGGGAAGACAGTGACGATTCGGAAGACAAGGCCACAGATCATCGCTTCGGCTCGCGGCGGTGGCTCTTTTCGGGGGAACGAGGGGACGATGAAGACGACGAGGATGAAGAGTTTGATGAAGACGACTATATGGAGTACGATGACCATGAAGACGACGATTTTGACAGTGACGAGGATGAGGATATGTCCAGTGATGAAGAAGCAGCTAGTGCAGAGGCCTCAGAGGCGCGTGGTAAGACGGAACCGAAGGAATCTCCTGCAGAACCCAAGAAGAAGAAGCAACGAAGAGAGTCCGTTGGGTCTGAGAAGAATGAAGGTAAAAAGGCTGCGAAGCGAAGTCGCCAGAGCAGTGAATCCGCGGATAGTCCAGCGAAGCTGGATGCTCGTCAGCGTCGGCGTCGAGCTTCAAGCGAGGCTCTCGACGACGAAGTTCTCGTCCTCGCGTCACCGGATCAGATCGACAGCTTTCGATCTACAGTCATGAGCAGTCTTCTCAAGATGTTGCGCTTAGTGGACCACAAGAACGTGAACCGAGGTGTCCTGTCAACTTTGGCGAGTGCACTCGAAATGGCTCCTTCTTCGCTGGTGCAAGTAATGTCGGACACGGATGTTTCGCTGCTCTTGGAAACGGTGAATCACTTGCTACAAGATCCGATCATGTCTACTCGGGGCACGCAAGCCCCTGAATCTGAGGTCCAGCAATTAAATAGTACCCCGTCCCGAACGGAAGCTGACGCCAAGCCGCCGTCTTCATCCGTGCCAGCATCACAAAAGGCGATGCTGGCTTCGTATATTCTCGCCCTTCGGATTCTCCAAGCGGTCGTGCGGAAATCGAAGCAGGAGTCGTCGGTATTCTATGAAATTGAGCGGCGCGGTATCTGTGAGCAGATTGAGCGACTACATGCGCATTCCCTGCAAGATTCCCAACCGCCACAGCGGGAGGGAGATTCTGATCAAAAGTGCGTGAACGATCGCGCCGGAATCTTTGGGCGCGGAATGCAGTTGCTCCAGTTTCTGCGATCCAACATGGTAGAGAGCGGGATGCTTCACCTCCATCGCCTGCGGAACATGACACGACGACTGAAAGAACTCTCTGAAGCCACACCGACTCAAGAGCGGGATATGGTGCTCGTCGATCTCGTCGAACTGTTCGAAGAAGAAAACTCGATCACGTCCCACGAGTTCAAGCAGTCGAATCTACTTGAAGCCATTTTATCCTTCCTACTACCAACTGGGCACGACACTCCAGTTCCGAAGCGGGTCCAGTTGCTGCTCGATCGATTTGCAGGCTCGCCTGCCGCCTTCGTGAGTCTGATCACACGGCTGCAGTCGGTCGTGAATCAAGAAGAGAACCTGCCGCTGCTGTCTTTTTTCACAGGAAAAGGTCGCGAGCTGTACCCTCTCACGAAGCAGCTCAAGATCGTGTGCACACGCGCTCAACAAGACGCAAAGGACGAGTCCAAGCTTCAGAAAATGCTCCAATTGCCGGCGTTGACGCACTTTCAGTCATTTGAGAAAACAATCTTCCGGTGTATGCCCGTGAAAGACGCGACGTTGGCCGCGTTCTACTTTAGCCTCATTGGACACTGCGTCCACAAGGCCGTCGATGGCAAGTGGAAGAAGTTTTGGGTATGCGGCTTCGACCAATCGCGCTGCATGCATCTACTCAAACCAGTCGATGATCCAGCGTCGGACGAGGCAGCCGAGACCGTCCTTCACGACACCCAGTTCAAGCTCTCTGTTGCGATGGACGTGCACGCAGACCATACGGTCGATTTCAATCTGTTTGGTGATCCTCATCCGGAGAACTCGACTGACTCGACAAGCAATGGCGATGACAAGAAGCGTAAACGACAAAGCAAGAAGCGACGTAAATCGTCCGTATCGGAGAGCTCGGGAAGTGTGACGGCGGTGGAAGTCCAGAATGTCCCGTCGACCAATGCTGGAAAACTGCGTGGCGCGTGGTACGCCGGGGAAATTGTTGTTGACGACGGCAACACAAACGTGGAAGATGGCGATGGAACAGTGGCATTGATTGAACCGGGAAAAGCGTACAGCGTTCGCCTTCTCACAAGCGGTACCACGCTGAGTAACGTGCTTGGTGACAAGATTCGACTTCGACATGATGTGGCCCAAGTGGGAAGTGTGGTGGAAGTCGACGGCCTTCTGGGCGAGGTTACGCGAGCTGAAAGCTCTCGAGGGAACGGCGAACACGATATTTTCGACGTGAAAATTAGTCGCGACCGTGAGCGCAAAGGTATTGCCAAGACTCGAATCCGGTACCCTCCGAGTGCCAACGTGCCTTCGTCTGCCAACTCGTCCGGTATCATTGAAGCGATGAGTCTCAGCCGTTTATTTCCGCCGCGCGAGAGTTCATTGGCAGCGGGTACCATCGGAGATAAGGTGTGGGTCTCGCCCAAAGCAACCCAGAATGCTGGAGATTTCTATCTTGCCGGTGCGATCCACAGTTTCCCTGCTGGATCCGACTCCATTGGACCAAGCGCGTCTGTATTTGTCGACGTGGCGTTTGGGTCAAAGTCGTCTATTATCAAGGTGGAACAATCCCGCGTGACGAACCTCTCAAATGGTCGCGGAAGTCGACTAGGATCGTCTCGCTTGCTGTCTGCGCTTAATATGTCTAGTGATCGTAGTGGCTCATCAGTGTCAGGCGCTCCGTTGCACCGCCTGTTGCAGTCTACGGCGAGTAATGAGCTGTTCAGCAATCGACGGATTCCAGGTTCATCAGGGTCCGCGATCGAGCATCTTCGTCAGCTTCTAGCGCAGTCATCTTCCTCACGCGACTTGACGCTCTCGCAGTTGCTGAACGCGTCATCCACCGACAGTATTTCAG
The DNA here is from genome assembly GCA_023334575.1 of Pythium volutum. NCBI lineage: Eukaryota > Oomycota > Peronosporomycetes > Pythiales > Pythiaceae > Pythium > Pythium volutum. The sequence continues at coordinate 29,571 of JAADVC010000062.1, read as the reverse complement.
CAATGGGTTTGGCATCGACGGACGAAGTGGAGCCAAGACCGGCCAAACGAAAAGACGACGACGCGCAGACTCGTCTCGCACGTGTTTGGAAGCTCTTAACCAAAGGCGAGAAAAAAGTGTACTCGAAGTGCATACGTCCGCCCAAGATGAACGTCGTGATCGGGTATGAACGCACGGAAAACATAGATATTGTTGGAGGCGATCGTGGCTACGAAGACGAGTTTGGGCCATCAAGTTCGTTGTTTGGAATGCGGCGAAGCTCTGACGTTGCGATCGGGGAGGTGTCGCTGACGGAGATCGACTTGCAAACCGGTAAAGCTGTCGTCAAACCCGTCGTGGCCTCGGCTCTGTCGGAGATTTTCGGTACGTTCGATGGAAGCGACGCAGACTCCCGGTCACTTTCAAAGAGTGCGAAGAAGGCAAAGAAGAAGCAGAAGATTGCCGTGCAGGGCGCAAAGAGCGCTGCTTTCACGGATCCGAATCACACATGGGACATCGACCAGTTTTCGGCCTTCATGGCCGCTGCGCTTGGCGTGTCGGCGCTCGATGATCCCGAAGGAACGCTCGTGGACAACTGCATCAAGTTTTCGCTCTTCGCAGCGCCAGCGACTCAACGTCGTCGTCTGGATTTAAAAGGCTTCTTGGCGTGCGTGGCGGATATGTGCAAGAGCTCTCGGAACGCGCGAAATTTGCTGACATTCCTGATATCACGCGGGTACGATGCCGCGTCGCGGACGGGCGAAGACCCCATGAAACGCTCGGTCAATCTACCGACTGCGTCGCCGTCATCCTCGGTCTCCACACGAGGGGCTGACGTTGACATGAAGTCGTTTCCGTCGGACCAGAACATGCTCAAGTGCTTGAACGAGCTACAGCGTTCCGCCGCCTCGACGGAATCAACACCGCCGTGGAAGCTAAAGTACTTTGTGCGATGCGAAGTTGCGATTGATTGGTCGAAGGTTGTGAAACGGGACTCGGGTCCAAGCGCGGAGCCAGTGCAAGAAGTAGTCCCTCGCGTGCCGAACCAGCTTGCTACGATCGATGGTGTTCTCCCGGACTCGCCCATGATGAAGGCCGTCCACCTGCTGAGCTGCCTACACGATGCGCTCCCTCGCTCTCTCAAGGTCTCGGACGACGTGTGGCGGAATCCACGCCTGTCGAAAAAGTTGGAATCGCAGCTCGAAGATGTGATCTCGGTATGCAGCGGTATTTATCCAGAGTGGTGTGATGCCGTCGTGTCCGAGTGCAAGTTTTTCTTTCCACGCGAGCTTCGGGAAAAGCTCTTCCACGCGACGTCGTTTGGCTGCACGCGGTCACTCCATTGGTTTCGTAATCAGCTCAACGTGGACGATGCAGGCGGATCCGCTTCGGGCAACGCGGCGGCCGACAGTTTGGCGAACGGTCCGGGCATTGCTGGCGACGGCATTTACAATCATGAGATCACGATCTCGCCAATCCCGAAAGAGCGTGTCAAGGTCAACCGCGAAAATCTGCTTCAGTCGGCCGAGGCCGTCATGAAGATGCACGCCAAGCGAAAGGCCATTTTGGATATCGTGTTTATTGGGGAGAAGGGGTACGGCTCGGGTGTCACGGCGGCGTTCTACTCGGCGACTGCGCAGGCGCTTCAGTCCATAGAAGAGGATGCAAAGGATCACTCGCGGTGTTGGGTGCCGGGCATTGAGAACGTCCGCGAGGACACCACGATCCGCCATCCAAATGGACTGTTCCCGTTCCCCTATGTCGGTGCGAACGCGCCCTCAAAAATCGTCGAGCGCTTTCGCATGATGGGCCGCTTGGCCGGCAAGGCATTGATGGACGACCGGCTTTTCCCGCTTCCCCTGTCGCCCCAGTTCATGAAGCTCGTTCTCGGACAGAGTGTCTCGGCAGGCGAGCTCGACAGTGTCTTCCTGGGCCCTGGCAAGGTTTTAAAAAACATGAAATGTGCCGTCGACCAAGTCGAGGCTGGCGTTGACGACGCGTCCATCCAGGTCGACGGTATGCCGCTGGTCGAGTGGCTCGACGCTGTCGGGTTCACGTTCATCGATCCGCTCTCACAGAAGGAACTCGAGCCAAAGGGCGATACCAAGGAAGTCACGATCGAGAATCTTGGTGTGTACGTAAACAAGGTGCTCACGCTGTGGCTCCACGATGGCATCCATGCGCAGGTGCAGGCGTTCCGTGACGGTATGAGTGACGTGCTGCCCATTGAGAAACTCAAACTCCTCTTTGTCCACGAACTGCTGTCGCTGCTCTGCGGTGATGCCGACATTGCGTGGGACGTGGTGTCGCTCACGTCGACCATGAAGCTCGCCCACGGGTACACAAAGGACTCGGTGTCTGTCCAGTATTTTGTCGACGTGCTGGCCGATATGACGGTACCAGAGCGGCGCGAGTTTTTGCTGTACGCGACGGGCTGCCCGAACCTTCCGGCGGGTGGCTTTGCGGCGCTGCGGCCTCCGTTTGAAGTCGTGCGGCGCGTCGTGGACATGGACAATGTGGACCAGGCACTGCCGTTTGCACGCACGTGCACCAACACGCTCCACTTGCCCGCCTATAGCTGCAAGAAGGTGCTCGACGAACGGCTCCGTTATGCGATTGCGAATAGCGCCGGGGTCATTGATCGCGACTAGAAAAAAATACTACTCAAGGTTGCATTCGTAAAATAGGTTTATAGATGGGTTTTCAATATCGGATATGCCCTGCGAAATCGAACCAAACCTTAGGTTTTGAAGGTTTATAGATGGAGAATCCACATTCATTCCGCGAAGATTCCCGCCCAAAAAAACGGAAACGAAAGCAGGATGAAAGTGACCGTGAAGCGGTGGCACGGCGTCGCGACGTGGTCGTGGCCCGTGGACGGTGAAGAGTGCTGCGGCATCTGCCGCTACGCCTTTGAGGCGTGCTGCCCCGAGTGCACGCAGCCCGGCGACGGCTGTCCCCCCGGTGCGTCCACATGTACTCGACCTCACCAAAAGAAAGTGCTGATGGTGTATCGTATCTCTTGTTTTTTTCCGCTCAGGCTGGGGTGGCTGCAAGCACACGTTCCACATGCACTGCATCGAAAAGTGGCTCCAGTCGCTCCCTCCGGATCGCCAGCTCTGCCCCATGTGCCGCCAAGAGTGGAAGTACCGAGCGTGAAAATTCTCGACTTTTAAAAAACGAAAAAATACCATTCTCCGTCGCCATTGTTTTTAATTCTGGAGCACGCGGTTGAGCTTGAGCGTGCGGTTGTGGTACAGCGTGCGCGGCGCCAAAAACTCGCTGATAAACGTTGCATAGTCAATCTCGCCGTGGGTAAAGCGGCTCGCCGTGTCGTCCGACGACGCGTCCAAGTCGCGCGTCGCGACCGAGAGTTGCTCGAGCAGCGCGTCCGGACGGTGGCGCTGTGAACAAATAGAGAACTACATTAGTACCAGTGTTTTCCATTCGGCCACAGAATTAAAACGTACCGCGACAATGCGTTGCTGGCGCGCCTGCTTCTCGGCGAGCGACGTTTGCGACGACTGGAGCGTTTCGCGGAGCTTCTGGACCTCGCTTTGCAGCTCGTGCAGCTGCGCCTCGTAACTTAGCGTCTTGTCGGCGATCGCAATGTTGCCATTCATGACTTCAGCACGCAGCCGCAAAAATTCCTGGACGCTGTCGAGCTTGTGGACAAACACCTTGAGTGCATTGCGGTCATTCGACAAATTCTCGAGCTGCGAAACGCTGCAGTAAATAGTCAGTACACATGTCAGTAAGGCGAGCGGTCTTGCGCACGTACGAGAGCTCTTCGAGGTCTGGGAAAATGGCGGGAATCACGGGCATTTGCGAGCGCTGCAGCTGCGGTGGGTCCTTTTTTGGTGGCTGCTGCGGCGACGGCGGCGGTGGTGTCGCTGCATTCCCGTACTGCGGGTAGTTTGGTGGGAAAAGTTGCGAGGACTTTGCGGCGGACGCTGTCGGCTGCTGATGGTTCTGGTGGGTTTGGTTTTGGTGTTGGTTCTGAACGGAGGCCTGCAGTGTCGCAGCTTGGCGCCGCAGCTCTGCCACAATCTCTGAGACTATTACGGAAGAGATCCAAAGTATCAGATCCATCCATCACACCGAAAGAGAGGATCCACAGGATGCACCTAGTCATACCGATGCGGCCGAGGTCCGAGTGGGCTGTCCACTGGTTGAGATCCGGATGCGACTGCACATTGCCGCTGACGTCCAGCCACGGGTGCTGCACGGGCATGGACGCCTGCACATGGGGCGCGCGCATGGGGAAATCTTGCGGTAACGTCCTGGAAGATGGAACACATTGCCACACGTCACACATGGATACCCGATACCCTCTCACTACGTCTCCTCAGTTTGGGACAAACGCACACGACAACCAGGAGCGGTCCACGCTGGGTCTCTACGACGGGCACTTCAAACGTCGTCTGCGCGTGGTTCCTGGCGCGGCCGCCCGCGCGCACGAGGCTTGCCAACTGCCGCCCGCGTCTGCAAAGAGCACCATGGGCATCCCCGTCAGTCTTTCCTGACTGAGATAAATCGTTTTAGAGCACGCGGACCAAACGTACAGACGCTCGAGCTCACTTTGCTGCGTCTCCTGGTTCGCGTACGCGCTCGGACGCGCCGTCGTGCCCGAAAGCCGCGTGAAAAACGACATGGTGGTCTGTAAATTGGGGAAGGCTTCTCCCTCTCTTTCTTTGGAAACGACAGTCGTTCAAGCGACCTTCGCGTAACATTCCAACACCCTCGGTGTCAAGAATGAATGTGTCAATAATTGGTTTGCGACAGTCGAAGTTAGGATCAGGATGTTGAAGAGCTCATTTGTCTCGTCACATATTTTCATTGCAACTTCCAGCATGGTGCACAATGGGCTTCCCTTATCGCGGCTATTCTTAACTTAGAGTCGATGCACAACGCCCCAAGGCGACTAAGAGTCTGAGTCTTTGTGCCTTCGGACGCGTGGGGTGGAAGCGTGTGAACTCGAGTGTCGCGCCGGATTCTCGTCGCGCATAGCCAGTTCCCGAAGACGTCACAGGCACCATGCTCAGGCGTCAAAGTATCGGACAAGAAGGCGCGTCGGCCGAGTTCTGTGATCTGTCTGTGCGTGCCGCTCACTGTCCAGCACACAATGCGTTAGGGGCGTGGCTCACTCTGACATGCCGTCGATTTTTCTGTAGGGTCGAGGGCTCACGACTGCCCAGGTGGAACGCACGCTTCGTGTGTTTGACACGGCCGTGGCCATCGATATGTCCAACAACGAATTGGAGCAGATCCCCTCGACGATCCCATCAGCGCTCGTCGCGCTCGACGTGTCGTTTAATCTGCTGTCGCACGTCAACGGACTCGAGCGGCTCCAGTTTCTCCAAGAGATCCATCTCGGCTTTAACCGTCTCGTTGATGTGACCATTCTCGAGTTTTGTCCGCTGCTGCAGCGCGTGAACGTCAGTGGGAACCGGCTGACCACCACCAGAGGACTGGAGGCGCTTCCACGGCTTGAGCACTTGGACCTGTCGGACAACCTCATCGAGCAGTACGTTGTGTGCTCGGGAATACACCCTTTGCCCTTGACACTGACGGGATGGGTCTTGTAGTTCAGAGGCACTACGGTCGCTCTCCATGAACCAGCACTTGACGCACCTGGCGATCCGCGGCAACCCGATCGCCCATCGCGCGACCACCGACTGCCGCGTGCTCGTGCTCGACATGGTGCCGAGCGTCTTGATTCTGGACGACAAAAAGATCCGCGCGTCTGCGAAATGCAAGCCCCAGCCCGACGAGCCGTCGTCGTCCTCATTGTCCGGCGCCACGAAGTCCTTGTCTTACTGTACGTGCCGCATTCTCGTGCCTAGGGGTATATCGTCGTTTCCTGACCCTTTTTTTTTGGCGTGAAACAGCTCGAATCTACGGTGACAAGAAACAGTTTGTCGTTCATCATCAGCAAACGAAACGCACGACGGCCACGCGACCTTCGACGACGCTGCTGGGCGACCCAACGGTGGCGCCGAAATACGAAGGCAATACGATCTTCCTCCAGTCGCCCAAGGCCACGACCGTCACACAGGATCTCAGCGTGCCGTTCCCAACGACGAGCAATCGATCACCACGGCGCCTATCGACAACCATTGGACCACCATCGGCTCCCTCCGGTTCAGTGCCGCTGCAAACAAGTACAGCAGCAGTACGGATGGCGTCCCCCACGACCAGTGGCGGTCCGTACGTAAGTCTGTACGACCGCATTGCTACTGCCCACGGGATCACGAGCCACAAGCCGCCACCGCCCGAACAAGATCTGTCGCCCGCGGAAACTCAGAAAACCCAAACAATAAGACTCGGGTCTTCCCAGTCTCGGCGAAACGACGCGAAAGCTCTTGCTTCGGGTCCTCCACCGGCTTCTTCCCGTCGCTCTGTCGACGCTGGCTCGACACGACCACCGTCGCGAGGTGAGCTCCTCATTGAGTATTCTTTGTAGGCAGTGGCTGACTCCTCTCGAACTTTTGCATCAGGTGGTCCTCAATCTAGACCGCAGACGCCAGCCACACAAACCACGTTAGCACCCCATGTCGTTAATCACGCCCGCGTATCTCAACAGCAAACCATATCGCAGATCTCCACGCCGCCGCAGCCGTCGTACTACTCGGCCACTCCTCCGCCTGTTCCTAAACACAACGCCATGTCAACGGCCCCGCCACCAGCATCATCAGCGTCGCACAGTCTTGATCCAAAGCAGCAAAACGTGCTCAGTGTGATTCAGAATCTTATCCAGCACAAGAAGCAGACTCTCGCGACCTTGGCAAGACAGTCTTCGTCGTCCTCCGTGTTCTCGTCCTGAAAGAGGAGGCAATGAACCCTCTGGAGAGGCATACCATTGCCGTTGCAAATGGACGTGGAGAGAAAACCCGCCATCGTGGAGATCGTTTTTCGTCCACTCACTCGTTTCGTCCAATGTCGGCATCGGAGGCCGCGGCTCCAAGCAGCTCGACACAGTTCACCGACGGAAAGTAAAAGAGATGGTCGCGTCCACTATCCACGTCTCGCAAACGCCCCGCGGTCCACGAAAAGAGAGAGATCTCAGACGGTTGGCGCCTGCCCACATCAAACACGCTTTGCGGGTTGCGTCTGCGTTCGTGTGAGCGAGTCGCTCGCGCGTACAGAAGCTCTTCGTCGAGCAGTTCGTCCAAGAGGCTGCGCGTATCCTGGAGCGTCAGTCCGCGGTGCATTTTCTTGTGAATCGCGTGGTCCTCGATGCCAGGCGAGCACATGATGATATTAACGACGCGCCGCTTGAACATCAATGCGATCGTCATGTTGACGCTGCCGTCGAGATGCAGCCACGGCTTGGAGACAATGGGTCGATCTTGCTCAAACACGAAGTGGACCTTGTCTTTGGTCGAATCCTCCCCAATGCGAAACGGGTGGAGAGTCCACATGGATGCATCAGACGCCGACACGATACGAATCGAATCCGAGCCGTTGACTTCAAAGCAGCGCCGCTTACTCAGCGCAACATCCAGAGCTTTTTTGAGAGTACTCAAGTCGCATGCTCGCCCAGCATGCTCAGTCTTGAATCTCGCTTGTAGATCTGCCAGTGTTGCTCCATTGCGACCGATCGCATCGAGTGTCGTGAGGAGCCATTTCACTAACTTCACGACTTCACCATCGTTTCTTCTCTTTGTCGTGCGTTTGGTCGTTTCAAAACTAGTCGAAAACGCCTGAGTCGACCCACTTAAATCCTCTCGATCCAACGTCCTCACATCGGCTTCAGGCTGCGTGCCGTACTGCGCCTTGACGGCCCAGAACTCCTTGAGGAAATCATCGGGGGACGCGCCGTTAAAACGTTTGGAAAGGTGGCCAGCAAACCCCTTGATGGCAAGTGAGCGCTTAGATTCTTGAAGTGACGGCGAATAGGATTTCTTAGATGGTTGGCCACTCGGTTCACTCCCGTGAGTATCCATAGAGAATGGCGAAAACTCGGGCACGAACGATGCTGTGGTCATGACCAGTGCCGCCAAATCGATGGCAATCTGCCCACTGGGTACATTCGCTTCAATCTCTTGCTCGAAAACCGACTCGTGACTTGTCTCATCTTCATCCGTGAGTTCCGCTTCTTCGACATTCTGCTGGAGAAATGACGCGTACTCGGCCGCTTCACAAAAGAAATCCATCGCGTAGTTGGGAATCCCCAGGCTCTTCATCTCGGACACGTGCGAGTGGATGCAAAACCCGCGCTGCTTTTGGCCACTTTTACCGGCGTCGTTGGCCTTTGTGCGTGTAATGACACTGCCGAGCCAGAGGTACCGCCACACGAGCTTAACTTCCGCTTCTTTCCAGTGGCGACTGATTAGCATGTCCGCGAGCACAGAATAGTAGCTTGCGCGCTCATGAAACACGATCTGCAACGCCCGGCACAGCAGTGCCGTGAGCTTGGGCTGCTTGAGCACGACCAACTCTTCGTGAAACGTGCCCTCCGGGTTCTTGGCTCGGGTCATGGCCAGCTTGGTTTTCTCGACACGCGCTTGGATTGCCGGCACGGTCATGAGCTCTCGCACACGAAGAATACAATCCTCACGCTTACGGCCGAGTTTGCTGGCAAGACCTTTCCACGAGATCTTGGTGCGAGAAAGGCTCGTTGTGCGAAATGCGACCCGCTCGTCTCGCTTCTGGAGAGACAGCGGCACGTCGATAAACCATTGGTGGGAAAGCTTCTCAACGAAATGGTCCATCAGCACGGCGTCTTCTTCACTGGACCACTTGGCAGCTCGCACGCGTGACTTGGCACCACCCCATCCGTCCATCAGGCGCCAACCGGATTCGTCACCATCCATATCACGATACGCTGATGTCGCCGCATGGGCGAGTTCTCGCCGCTGGACTTTCTCAGCGCGTCCCGACACTCTCGAGGTCCCCGCCGACTGGAAGCGCTTCCGCTTGCCAAGCGATCCATTTGGGTCGAAGTCTTCCACGGCATTGGCCGCTGCCTTGGCGCGTTCTGTGATCGCACGATAGTTGGTCGTCGCACGAGGCACCCAGACTTTCATCGCGTACAGATTGTGGTCGCGCAGAGGCGCCGGCTGCACGAGCTCGGGATCGACATTGACAGTACCGCCGCCACTGGCCGCAGCGTCTTGTCCACCATTGCCCAAGCGGGCACCTTCCAGGCAAAGAAACTTGAGCGCCTTCCAATATCGTTTGGCACCGTCGACATTGGCGAGCGCAAAGTCGAGTGGCACGCGGCCATTCCCGCCATTGCCGTTGTCACTTTGATGGGAACCTGAAAAGCCCGCCGCATACACGTACGAGTTCTTGTGGGGCAATTGCTTGAGCAGCTTGTTTCCACGCTTCAGCGTGATGCGCACCTTTTTCTGGAGCGAAAAGAGACCGCCCGACAATGTCGCAAACGCGACTTGCGAAATGACTTGGTCAAAATCGTCGGTTGAGCGGCGCATCGCACTGAGCAGGTCAAACGACGAATCGTTAGCGACTAGGACCAATCCCAATTCGATTAGCACGCGAAGCACGCGCGAGAACCGGTCGGCTTCGCATCCGCGAATTTTGTCGACAATCTCACTGCTCAGCGCATCCCACGAATCACCCCTCGCGATCGCCATGCGCACCTTGTTTTCTTCGGCTTCGGTTAGCACTTCGCTGAGCCCGACGAGTTGAATGTACTCGCGCACAGTGAGCAAATCCAGAATTTCCTTGAGCGCAAACACGAGATCTCGGTTTTCCACCGTGGATGTGAGAGCCTCACCCGTCGTGGTGGCGGCCGAAGACACTTGGGATTCGTCTTCACGCCTTTTCCCCCGCGAGGCTCGGAGCGAAGGCACACGATCCCACATGAGTAGGTGGAAAGCCTTGCAACGATACATGATGCCGAAATGCATGCCGAGTCGCCGCCCTTGCTTGTGGAGCATCACCAAGTGGACGCGTGCGAGCTTGTAGGACGCGGCCGTGTACTTGACAATCTCTTTGTTTTCGTTTTCCTTGAGGAACGCGCTCGCGTCGCCACCGCCAGTTTTGCTCATCCTTTTTGTCAGGCGATTCGAGACCACGATGAACGCATCGTTGTCATGGTCCAAATTCTCCAAAAACTTGCGCTGCTGCTGCTCCAGATACCCGTCAATAAAAGTTCGAAGCACGTCGCGATCGCGCTGCGCCTCAGCGAGCGCGACACACTTGACTACCTTGGGACCTCTTTGAAGCACACGCTTGGGTGGTAACGTAATGTCGATAGTCACGAGGCCGTTGGTCACGACAAGCTCATCGACGATGCGCCGCACCGAGCGCGTATCGACGAGCCCAACGTCGGACACGGGCTTGCCCTTGGGTCGCTCGATCTCTATGAGACCCGTGCGGAGTTGATGGATAGACACAATCTTGTCGTTGGTGACGCGTTCCAAAATGTACTGTCGTCTGCGCTCGGCTGTTGATCCTACGACCAGGCCCCGCGTCGCCTCTTTGAGAGTGGATGGCTGGCAGACAATCTCTGCGTCCTTGGACGGTGTCACCAACTTACCGTCGACTTCGTCTCGGGCTGCCGTGTCGTCGTCCTCGGCAATCGCTTGCTCCAGATCAGCCTCCAGTTCCGGAATCTCTTGCTCCGCCTTGACCATACCGGGCGCAAACATGCGATACATCGTGCTCTTCCCCAAGACGACCTGCTCGACGCCCAGGCTGTAGTTGCTGATCAGCCCCTGTGCTAGTTTGTATGGCAGCTTGAACGTCGGGACGCCCAGCACATCACGCAATTCTGGGATGGTCGCGCCTTCATCGCGTCGGTCCTGGATGTTTGCATACATTTGCTCCATGATCCCGCGCTCAATCACGGGTCCGGTGCCAATGTCACCGTCACGACTCCCCGTCGCGTGGAGCTGTCTGCCAGTCGACCGCAGCCGCACGACCCAGAGCTTGCGTCCCTTTGCGTCGGATCCCGTGTTGCATCGTGCCATGAACAGCTCCAATGGGAAGCCCCCGTCAATGTGCATTTGATGGAAAAAGTACTTGCGCAGCTTTTCTTGATGGCGTTTGCCATAACCGAGTTCACGGCCAATGTCGGCAAACACGCACGTGCGTTCGCCACGCGAGCGAAGGATGCGGGCAATCATGTGCGGCAATTGTTCCTTGGGAAAGGCATCCTTTTCGAGCGTCGCCGAGGGCGAGATCATGGATGGGTGGAATTGGCTGGCAAAGCGTGTGAGATGGAGCATGTTGAACCGCTTCTGGTCGGCCGACACGATATTCTTGACCACCAAGTGGCACGCAATGAGCAGATCCAGCAGATAATGGAGCTTCCGCGCGTCGCCAAAGCGTCCAGTCTCGGCCACAAGCGCCGCGTTCAGACCTTGTTCTCGTGATCGGCCAATGAGTTCAAGCAGATCAAACTGGGGCGACACCGTGTCGATGGCACTCGGATCGACCACGCCGAGGTACTTGAGCCGCAGTTCGGCGCACGCGACGATCCCTAGCACACCGTCGGGGGTCTCGCTGACTGCGTCCTCGTACGAGAGGCCCGCCACGTCGAGCTCTTCGCCGAGCGTGTAGCCGCGCGGACTCTGCGTGAACCACGGACTTCGCTCTGGCTTGACGGCACTCGCGCTTGCAAGTTTCTTGGTGTCGGACGATTCAGTATCGCCCACGTGCTGTCGACTTCGAGCTTCCGCCTTCGGTACGCTTTGACTTGGACTTCGACTCGGTGAACTTCGACTGTGGCTCTGTGAACTTCGCGCCTGTGGACGTTGGCTCTGTGGACTTCGAGTCGGTGAACTTCGACTTTGTGAACTTCGACTACTTCGATCGGTTAGTCGCTGTTGCGTATTGTCCTCTTCCACGGGGTCTTCTTCCAGTCGTTCGTCAATCGCATTGGTCTCGTCCTCGTCTTCCTTGTCCTCTCCATCATCCGCCACCACTGCTTCGTTGCCGTTTGCGTCCACACGCCGCCGCTTGCGCGTGCGCTGGCGACTGCACAATCCATCTGCATACTGGTTCTTCATCGCGTGGTCGGCATTGCCTTCATCAACGGATAGCAGCGTCGTCGACCACTTGCGCCGCCGCTTCTCGCGCTTCCCCGCCGTGGCGGCGTCTTTCGCATCAGCATCGCCCTCATCGTCTACTGCCGTGGAACACGCTTTCTTTTTCTGGATTGGATTGCTCGTCTGTGATTCGCGTCGCAGCATATAATGGAACGCAACTTGGCCGCCCATTGCACGGAGCACGTTCCACGCAAACTTGCGATACACGACGTCGCCGGCGTTATCCACGAGCGCAAACATGTCGCGCACGGGCAGCCCGCAGCGTCCCTCGAGACCGATCTCTTCCAGGCAGCGCGCTACGAACGTCGGCATGGCCATGGCCTGCGCCGCCGCCATTATTGGTTTTTCCGGGAGTAGGGTTTCCCTTGCCTTTGCTCGGCTTGTACGCGCGCTCTAGAGGTCGCGCGCGGCTCGTTCGATCACCCACGCGTAGGCGCACACACTCGCTACACGTACAACCTCCTTTTCGCCTTGCTCGTGCTACACCAGCGCCGCTTACGCGCGCGTGCGAGATGGCGATGCGGGCGAAAGGGGATTATCCGCGCGCCGACGTTTCCGTTGGCCCTGTGGGTCTTTGCTTTGGGTCGTGGGTTCTCCAGTGGCGACTCTTACCATGCACCCAATTGGCTAATATTCATTTACACTGTCCACATTTCAACCAATGAAACGGCCCACCGTTCTAAGGAGCAGCTCCATACCAGTCACCATTGGCACGAGACTCACTTCGTCCAGGGGAACTACGAGGAGAAAATGAGTGCGCTCGCGACGCTCGAGGCCGCGTGTCTCGCGCTCCACGCGGCGCCGATCGACGACGCGTCCAAGCAAAAGCGCGCCGAGGCCGAGGTCGTATTGGACCACTTCAAGCGCAGCCCCGACGCGCTCGCCGAGGCCACGGCGCTCGTGCGCGTGGGCACACCGGCGGTCGTGCTTTTCCACTGCGTCGCGACGATCCGCGAAGTCACGCTCACGAAATGGCCGCAGCTCACGCCCGCCGAGCGCTCGCGACCGATGGATCTCATGATGCAGTTTTTGTGGCAGCACTATGCGCAGCTGCCGCCGTTTGTGTCTGGTGCATTGCTGCAGACGGTCGTGCTGCTCATGAAGCGCGGCTGGCTCGAGCGTGCGCCGCCCGAGCGCCACGCGATCGTGCAGCAAATGGGCTCCATGATGGCGGCCGCGCATGCGCACGATGAGGTACCCGGTGCGTCGGGCAATGCGTCGATTGTGCGTCGCCTGGTCGCGGCCAAGTGGATCCTCGCGTTTGTGACCGAGTTTTCGTCGGCGTCGCGGTCGAGCGCCATGTTTCAGCCCGTCGAGTTCCACACGGAAGCGCGCAAGACGCTGCGTCGAGGTGGCCTAAAGGAGCTCCTCGGGTACGCGATCCAGCTGCAGCAAGATCTGATCCAGACCACGACCATGTGCTCGACGCAGGACGGCAATCTCATTGACGTGCCCCGCGAACAGCTCGCGCTGTTGGAGACGGCGTTTGCACTCGTGGTGGAAATCCTCAACTGGGATTTTGCCGATTCGCTGGGCAATCTCGCGTGGAGTCTGAGTGCCAACGACGCTGGCACGGAAGAGACCCGCACGACCATCTCACCTGACGAGTCGTGGCGCAGCGTGCTCGTGCGCCCCGAGCTCATCCACTCGGCGTTTAATACGTATGCGTTTTTCCGCAACCTCAAGCACAAGAACGAGACGCTGCTCCACTTGGCGCGCCAGTTTCTCGTACAGTTGGCGTCGCTGCGGGGTCCGCTTTTCCACAATCGCAATGAAAAAGTGCAATTCCTAACCGAGATTTTTCGGGGCACGACCGCGATCATCCACGATCCGTTTCTCAACATGGTCGCCAAGAACGACCATGCAGCCTTTGAGATTGCGACGCGCGAAATGATTGACATGTGTCAGCTGCTCTTTCGGCTCGTCAACAATCTCGGCCTGCAGGCGTTTGCCGCGGCTGGCGCGACGGCGCCCGATCTTTTCCAGTCGTTTCTCACTGAATTGTCGTCGCTGTCGTGTACGCTGTTGGCGTCGGCGCTCGACAAGATTCGTGCGCATCTGCAACTGGAAACCAATGAGCCGGTCGAAGAACTCTGGCAGCTCGAGGGCGTCGATCTCTTGCTGGACGCGTGGGTTGCGCTCATCAACGACTCGCTCCTCGACTCGTTTGCGCCGGCCTCGCAGCCCCTCGGCGCCGAGGAGCAAATGATCTCGGACGCGCTCAGCCAGTACTCGACGCCGGTCGTGGATCTGTACTTGCAAGTGCAGCTCGAACTGTGTGCCGTGAATGCGCTCGCCGAGCAAGACGAAGACGAAGACATTGAAGACAATTCTGCCGCGAGTGCGCGTGAGCAGTTTGAATTGGCGGCGGCGCTCGCGCGCATGAATGCGAGTTCGTCGGCGAGTGTGCTGCTCCAGTTGCTGCAGAGCATGCTGGGCGACACGCAGCAATGCCTCGCAGCAATACAGGGACGAGAAGAAATCACGCCGGCGCTTGGACAATTGTACGAGAAAATCCACTTTTTGGTCGAATTTACGGGTCTGTTTCTGGCCGACGATTTCAAGAGCGAGCGCCCACGCATCCCGTTGCGTCTCCACCGCGTCTTCTTCGCCGAGGCCATTGGCAGCGAGGCTCCAGGCACGGAGATTATCAACTTGCTGTTGCTCGTGATGAGCCAGTACCTGGAATTTGAAGCCACGCGCGTCGCACAGAACCCGACGAATGAAGCCATCAGTCCGTTTGTCTCGGAGCAGATCCTCGCGACCACGACGCGGCTGTGTGTGACGTACCTCGCGCCAGACGTGGCGATCGAGGGCGAGGCGGGCATCGCGCCGTTGGTGCTCCAAGTGTTTGGCATGAACAATGGCGGCCGCGCCGGCGAGCTGCTCCATTTCTTGCTGCAGCAGTGCACTGTGTATCTGATCCACTGGCCGACGCAACCGATCGTGATGGAGAATCTCATGGACTTTTTGCTCGAGCTGTCCAAGAGCAAGGCCATGAGCACGGTGCTGCAGTCGCCGTTCTGGCAGTCGATTGTGCAAGCGAATGGTGTCGCTGGGAACATTCTGTCGACACGCACAGCCGGCGGCGATCCGCTTCTCGCCGCCGTCGCGCGCATCCCCAGCGCATTGCGTGGTCAGCTCGTGGAAGCGCTGTGTCGCTCGGGCATGACGAGCGACGACGAGGCCGTGCGGCGTGGCCACTTTGAGGCGATCGCGGCGCCCATTTCGAGCCGCTTTCAGCAATTGATTGCGACGCCGCATTTCGAGTCGTCGCAATCGGTCAACGACGTCCGCATCCAGGAAGAGCTCAAGCTGATCATCGAGTTGTACTCTGGCATCGCGCGATCGGCTGAGGCGTACGTATTCTTTGAAAAGGACTCTGTGCTGAAGGCACGGTACTGATACTCTCGCTGTTTTTGATATGACACCATAGGAACAGCCACGCTATGATTTCGATATTCTCCCTTCCCGTGCTACCCGTCATGGTCAAGGCGTTTGATCTCTTCCACGCCGACGCGCAAATTGTGTATTCGCTCCTGCGCTTTTTCTGTCTGCTCGTAGAGGCGCAAATCTCGTACCTCAGTCCCGCGAACGCGCTCCAAGTGTACACGTCCTGCCATGAGCTGATCCTCGCCTACAGCCGCCACAATTTGGGCAAGCGAGACGCGTTTGCCGACACGGAAGAAGACAGCTTTAGCGATCTGTTCGCACTGTTGCAGCTGTTGTCACATTTGATCTCGAAAGAGTTTATCGACTTTTCCGACGTGACGGCCGAGGCCAAGGTCGTCGAGCACGCGACCGTGTTTGTCTCGGACGTTGTCTTTGCCGGTCTGAGCCAAGTGATCCCGCTCATGACCGAGTCGCTGCTGCAGTACCCGACACTGAGCAAGCAGTACTTTACGTTGGTCACGTACATGATTGACGTGTACGCCGACAAGCTCGCGGCGCTCGACGCGCGCTTGCTGGGCATGCTGCTCCACTCGCTGCTCTTTGGCATCCGTCACGTACAGGTCGACGTGGCGCGGTACAGCTTCCAGGCCATTGGCGAGCTTGCGGGGTTCCACATGAAGGCGCAGCAGCGCGGCGAGCGCGGGCTGCAGCACCACGTCGACGCGAATCCCGAGCTGTTTGTGCATTTCATTCGCGTGATTTTGCGCATGGCGCTGTTTGACGACTTTAATCCCGTGATTCTCGACGCCTGCGCGAGTGCGCTGTACCCATTGATCCTGATTGAGCGCGCGCGGTACTTTGCGATTGCCGAGGAGCTCCGCAACGAGCAGCCCGATCCGGTCGTCCAGGAGCGGTTGCTGCGTGCGTTCCAGGCGCTCACGTCGTTTCTCAAGCTTGAGGACCTGGCCATGGGCACGGTCACGACGCGCAAGTACCGGCTCAAGTTTAAGAGCCACTTGTTCAAGTTTGTCGCCGACGTGCGCGGCTTCATCCAGGTCAAATGAGACGGAGACCCATGTAGGTACAGGTAGGAAATATTATTGTGTCGTGCACTGTAGATCAAGAAAGTGCAACTTTGGGACCATCACTCTGCACAAATCAATCTGGTTTGGGCTCGTGTGACCGCATCATCGAAAAAAGGAAACCAAGCACAAGGAAGCAACAGACGAAGAAGAACGCGAGACAATGGCGACGCGCCGTGTGGAAACCATGCGCAAAGAGACGAGTGACGTGATCGCGGCATCGTACGTCGTACCGGATCTCGTGGTCGCGGTCCAAGAAGGTGCGCGCGCTCGTGGGGATGCCGCCGCTTTTGTGCTCTCTCACTCGGCCTTTCTCTCGGACTGATTGGATCATTGCAGCCGTGTACAATGCGATTGATGCGCACGCGAGCAACGTGCGTGTCGTTGTGGACGTCGCGCAGGCCACATTCTCGGTAACGGATGACGGTAAGCGCTTGCCGGCTTTTCTAGAGGGATTTTTTTTCGGCTAACGGGATCTGTATAGGTGACGGCATCCACCCGGACGAGATGTACGAGCATCTTTTCGAGTGCAACGGTACGTTCTATATCGTCGTGCACCATACAGATTCGCCACCGTCAGATGCTCACGCGAGTTGTGGTGGGTTCAGCAACATCGAAAATGGATCGATCAACAAGAAAGTACGGCCACCGTGGTCAATTTCTTTTGGCGCTGGCCAAGCTCGCAAAGCAAGTCGAGCTGGAAAGCCGTGTGGAGACACACTGGACGTCGTTCCGGAAAGTCGTCGAGGTTCGTTACTACATGATTAATTTCCGCCCACCGGTTTCCTGAGGCTGATTTAATTTTATACGTGAATGAATCAGAACACGCTTGTCGTGTTCAATGCTCGATCCAAGACCACTAAGACGACCAAGGGCACGACTCTCCGTGTTCAGAGTCTGTTTTGGCAGCTGCCCGTGCGGCAGCGCGAGTTGGAAGCCCACGCGTCGGCTCGCATCCGACTCGCCAGGCGGCTCAGCTCGTTTTTCCGCAGCATCTCGATGATTTGGCCCTCGCTGTCGATTGACGTTTCATTTACCGATACAAAGGTCCCGCGCAACGTGATCCCAGGTGCGTCCAGTTGCGAAGAACGGCTGCGTCGAGTGTTTGGCGACATCCTCGGTAGCGAGTTGGAGGTGCGTGCTGCTGTACTTTCTCACCAGGACGAAAAAACGAGGCTGATGAACAAGGTGGTTTGGTTGTGTTGAAACAGTACATCAAGTGTGATTTCGACGACCTGCCTTTCACGATTCGAGGGTTTGCGGGCGTGGTCCGCGACGCCGGAGACGGCGACGCCAATTTGGAATCGACTGGCTGGCGCCAGGCGCGTGCGTACTACCAGTACGTATTTCTCGACAACCTGTGGCTCGAGGATTTCCAGCAAGAGTGTTGCAAGACGATCAACCACGCCGCCATTGGGTTGGACTTGGGTGAGTGAGGCAATGGCTGGACATGGTCAATGGAATGAATGGATTATCGCTTATGGAGATGCTGTGGTGGCTATGTAGGCGTCCTCATCTTTGTGCTCAAGGTCTCCGCCAAGACCCACGAGTATGAACTCCACAGTGACGGCCACACGCGGGTCGTGAACCTCAAGAGACCGGAACTGTTCACGCAAACCATGCGCCGATTCGCTCAGGTACGTGTCGTTATTGGATACAGCGTCGCCTCTGACTATAACTCATAACGGAGCATTATATGGCTTGTAGATGCTCCAGGCACGCGTCGTAGAAGCCGACGCCAGCCTGGCCGCGATGGCTTTGGACGCGACGGCAGACAATGCGACAGAGACCAAGTTGATGCCGGGGCATGGAGAGGACGGCAGCAAAGGAGCAAACATCGACCAAATGCCCGAGATGTTCGATCACGAAGCCTTTGGCGATGATGAAGCCGTGGCGTTTAGTCAGGAGATGGCCGAGCAGTACGAACCGGACCAAGTAGAGACGCCCACAGAGGCAACGAGGACAGAGACCGAAGCGCTGGACCTGGAAGTGGAGCGAGAAGAGATGTTGCTGTCCGGCTACGGGGACCAAGAGTTCTACGATGGCGGCTCAGACGTGCAGCAGGACTACTACAACCGACACACTCACCAGACGATGCCAGTTGAGCACACTACGCGTTGGTCCGCGCCATCCCCGATGATGTATGCTGATGCTCGCCCCTCGTCCACCGTGGCCTTTGAGCAAGTTTACGCGGAGGAACACAACGCGGCCACTTCATACGCAGGATATCACGGCTGCTCGCACTGTGGTTCCTGTGGAGGATACGATTCGACTTCACGGTCTGGAGAAGCGAGAGTTCTATCTACTGTAAAGCAAAGGCTAACGTGGGCGATTGTGCTGTAGATACGTCAGCGACCACCAGCACTCAATGGTCTACTATCAACCGGTGGGTCAGACTGCGGCGAGAGTGAGCCATCACGCACGTGGCCCACCACCGTGTGCCTACGAAAGCCTACCGCAGTTGTTTGATTACGACACCAGCGCAAGCGGCTACGAACGTGTCGGACCAGCGACTGCGATCAACCACACGAGCCGTCAGTATGACGAGCGCCAGTATTTTGAGTACGGCGAGTCTGCAAGCAGCTACCACACTAAAGTGGCCGCCGACGTTGGCAGCTTTCTGGAAGCGGAAGACATGCAGCAACGCGTGTCGGTGCCGACGACTGCACAGTCCAAGCACCAGCAAGCTTTTGATCAACTGTTCTTTGGCAAGAGCCTACCGCGTGAAAGACCCCGACGGCGTGCATCAAGTCGTCGGACGGAATTGCCTCAAGGCGGCGAAGAAGACGCGAAAGTAGACGAGGGCCAGTGGGTCTCCAGTCGCCGCATCGGCGTGCTCCCGACAGAAGATCCAGCTCCGTCGCCAGGTGAGGACCGCCAATTTTACGATAATTCGGCGTCGACAGAGACAACGATCGCGGAAAGCGGACCGCACGAAAAAGCGGGTGAGTCTCACAAGTCGACAGATCCCACCAAGAAGGACCAAGCGGACGAGCAGGAGTCCGAGTGCGGGTCCGTCCAACTGTCCGAGTACTTTTCGCTCGAGAAACTCGCCAAAGCAGGCCCGCGATCGCTTGGTAAGGCCATTTCAAAGTTTGCCTCCAAGCGAACGGCTCTCGGTGGACTGGTAGGCTCGTGTGGGCTCGAGCCTTCGCCCACGGGCGTCCACGTCGCCCAACTACCGAGCAATCTCCACGCACCCACCGCCAAGACCATGACGATCGACAAGAGTTTGCTACGCCATCTCCAAGTTATCAAGCAAGTCGACCGCAAGTTCATTCTGGTCAAGGCCACCCTGGAATCGGTGGCACCAAGCGGCGACACGCCCCGGACACTGCTGCTATGTATCGACCAGCACGCGGCCGACGAGCGCGTGCGTCTCGAGCAATTCGAGTTGCAAGTGTTTGGCGTCCACGGCGACGAGCGAAACGTCGAAGTAGAGAGCCACGCGCCGCCGCTCGTGCTGTCTCTGAACATGCGCGAGCGCGAGACGCTCCGCCTCTTTGCGGACGAGATTCGAGCGTGGGGGTTTGGCGTGGAAAACACAGAGAGCGATCCGCTCGTGCTCACGCACACGCCCCGCATCCACACGCGCGTCGCCAGTGGCGGCGACTTTCGCGAGTATTTGCAGCTGCTCGCGTGCAGCGACGTGACGGTCGCACGCCGCGTGCTGCGTCCGCCCGTGGTCACGCGGCTTCTCCACTCGCGCGCGTGCCGCAGCGCCATCATGTTTGGCGACTACCTGAGCTTTTCGCAGTGTGAGGATATTGTCAAGCAGCTGCGCCACTGTCACTTGCCGTTCCAGTGTGCCCACGGCCGCCCATCGATCGTGCCGCTCGCCGAGCTAGCGTGATGACAGAGAACAGAAGCGGACTTGAAGGATATACACTATTTATTAAACCTATGGAATAACCGCAAGACGTGAGATCAGTGAGAAAGGCTCGAGCAGGCAGCGGGACGCCCTTACCGTGGAGGTGTCGATGGAAAGTCGACGCTGAGTGCGCTGTTGATACGCCGCAGCTAAAGACAACAAACAGCAATGATACATTCGTCATGAACATGACTGGAAAAAGGGAGAAGAAGAAAGAGGGATCACACCATCGCACTGGACGACGGCAACGCGGCCGCGTTCGACAGCGGCGCACCAGCCATTCGCTGGGGCGATTGCTGGGCGGACGGCATCGAGTTGCGGCGCAAGAGGTCGAGCGGCGCCGCCGCTTTGGACAGTAGTAGAAGTTCAGCACCATATAATCAATCGCATACTCATGGCTGAAGCATCTCACCGTCGCTGAGTGTGAGCCGCGACATGGACGCGCGCTGCTGCGGCGTCTGCATCCGCATTGCTCCCCCCACCTCTTCTTCTTCTTCTTCCTCCTCCTCTTCTTCTTCCTCTTCCTCTTCATCTTCATCAGAGAAATCGTCGCTCGTCTTGATGGCGTCAATCGCACTGAGAATGCGCTCGCGATGGATGCGGTTCTTGATGCCATAGTCGTTAATGAGATCGCTCTCGGTGAGCTCGAGCAGCAACTCGCCATTGCAGCGTCGCTGTTGGAACCGCGGCTGTTGAAGACATAGATGGTTAGCCTCCCACAGAAACAACTCCTATAGCTTGGAGCCTTACCACGACTTCGGGCACGCCCACGTCCTCATGGAGCCAGAGACACACGTTCTCGACACTCCACTCGGCCACGACCTGCGCCAGCGTCAACTGTCCGTCGTCATCCTCTTCCTCCTCTTCGTCTTCCTCGTCTTCCTCGTCATCGCCCTCTGGGTGTGACGTCGGTGGATTGATGATCGTCCCGCTGGCCGCGGCCATCGACTGGCCCGTCAGTTGTGACAGCGCGAGGTTGCGACGCGCGAGTCGATCGGACGCACTTTCATCCACTGCTGATCCAGCCGATTGAGGAGACAGCGCAAGAGACGCGGAGCTCCCCGCTCGACTTGAGCTGCTGGACGCCGCTTGTGGTGGATACGGCGGCGGCGGCGGGATCTTGACGGCCGCGGATCCGCCAGATAACGAATTAGCTGAGGAGGCTGACGATGGGGTCGTCGCAGTAGACGCTGACAGAGAAGCCGTAGATGAAGCGGAAGGAAGAAACGTGCACTGGCTCGAGTGCGCGACGATCGCGTCGGCGGGGAAAAGCTGACAGCAGCGAATGCACTTGATGGGCCGCTTGGCGCAACGGCTCGTGTGGGCGGGCAGCGCCGACGGCGCCATCTAGAATATCGTATTGTAAGCTTTCCACACACAAAATTCCACAGACGCATAGAGCGTAACCGCACCGTGTCGTCGCAGTACGGACAGTTCTTGGTGCTGGTCTTGCACGACGCTTCGTGGCGCGCGAGGTCCCGTGAGATGATGACCATGTTGCAGTGCTGGCAGCGCCGCGGCTTCCAGTCGCAACTGCCACACACACAAACGTGAGTCCTCAAGAAAAGGACAAGTGTGCGTGGTTCGTAAGAAAGGCGCACCTGTTCTCGTGCGCATCCATCTCGTTGGCGGCAAACTCCTCATCGCAAAACCTGCACTCGACCTGCCAACAACAGAAAGCCACCATGTACAGTGCCACCATGTACAGTGAGGGGAGAGATTCAACTAGGAGATAGAGCGTGTACCTTGGCCATCTTGGACTCGTCCGGCTTCGTAGTAGGTGTCATTGTGGACGGTGGCATCACGACAGGCTTGGCTGGCAGTGGTGGTGGCGGTGGTGGTGGTGCTGTCGTTGGCGAAGGCACGGCCGTCGGCACTGCTGCGGTTGATCCAGCACCAGGCGCAGACCGCTTGGGACACCGTGTCGTGAGGTGCTTGTCGAGTCCGCGCTGAAGAAACTTGCCGCCGCAGTCGTTCGGGCAGCACACGAGTCGACAGTCGCAGCTTTCAATGTGGTCCTGCAGCTCGGCGACCTTTTGGCGGCGCAGACAGTGCGGACACTGCTTGAGCATGTGGTCGCACTTGAGCTCGTGGTCGAAAAGCTCCGTAGACGAGACGTCACACGCACAGTGGCGACACTTTTTCAGCGTCACGGGATCCGCTGGCGCTGTAGTAGCAGCAGAAACGACTGAGGTGGGGACACTGAACTGTCCAGTGGGTCGAGGCGGTGGAGGCATAAATGCCGGGTCGACTGATTGGCACGTGCGCTGGTGTGGCTCGACTTCGTGCCATGGGAATTTGATGGTACATTTCGCGCACGCGACCGTGCGCTTGATGCACTGGCGCTGCATGTGCTCGGTGAGCAGATCGGACCGCACGGGCAGGCGGCACTGGTCACATAGCACGTGTGTGACGGGCGGTTGTGGTGGAGACTGAGGGGTCGTCGAGGCAGGCGGTGGCTTGGGTGCGGAGGGTGGCGAGGTGCCTGATACAGCTAAAGGTTTTGATTCACTCCCTATGAATGGCGCTCGTGCTGCTGCTGGAGCCGTCGTTGATGTGGCAGGCACAGAAAGCGGTGGCGGTGGCAGGTCAGCTCCTGTCGTTGTGGTGGTTGGCATTACTGGAGGCTTCGCTGGCGCGGGCGGGACGAGGTTGCTGACCGAGTGGCTTCGCGGCAGTGGCGGGGGCATCGCCTTTGCATCCACGGGCTTTGTCGTCTCCATTGCGAGTAACGAAGAGGTGGACGACGCACGCGCTAGAGGAAGAGGAGGAGGCGGAGGAGGAATTGGAGGAGACGCACTGACCTGCTGACGTGTCTCTTGGTCCTGCTTCCGTCGTGTTTCGATGCGTTGCTTGGCCATCTCGGCCTCGGTGGTCGCGCCTTTCACAGTCGATGCCAGTGCCTGCTGCGCCTTTGCCGCCGAGCCCTTTGTCTCCGCAAAAGGTTCAGGCGGACGAGTCGTTGTCGTAGGCTGTGGCTGTGGTGCAGCCACCACTGGCAAGCTACCGTCGGTCTCTTTCGACTCTACTAGAGCAGCTTTGCTGCCATCAGTACTGAGAGAGACCTGTCTTGGTGTGTGAGCCTTGGCGGGAGACGCGAGTTCTTCAGCGACCGCTCGCGAAATGATCTCATCGAGCCGTGGGTCGGGGGGCAGCTCAACCGCCTTCACTGGTTTCGCCTCCACAGTAGCTGGAATCTTCACTGGGCTTGACGGGCTGGCGGTAGCGGAGACCACGGCAACAGTTTCTTGGTGGAGTTCAGTCACTACCGAATCGCGAGGAGCAACATTAGCAGAAGGCGGTGCGGGTGTCCCAATCAACGCTGTTGATACTGGTGCTGGCGTCGGAGCGGGTCCATTGGGATGCACTATTGCTGGCCAATACGGCGGTGCATACAGTGGTGATGCCATAGTGGACGACTGCGCCATCGCCAGTTGCTGCTGTTGCTGCTGCATCTGGAGTTGCATCTGCAACATCATTTTCTGGAGTAGCGAGTCAATCGATGCGAGCTGGCCCTGCGTCGCTTCGTTCACTAGGGGCGTGGCCGTGGTCGTCGTCGCGCTTCCCCGTCGCGTACTCTTGAATGGTTCCTCGTCTCTCTCCAAGCTCTCCACAGACTTGATCTTTGCCGCCAATACAACCGCTTCTTGGGCCAAACCCACGATCGCTTTCTCAAGGTTTTCGACAGCGTCGCCCGTAGACTTTGCGGATCCTTCCAAGCGGTCCAGTCGTGTGTCCACACCCGTCGTTGCCTTGGTACAAATCGTTTCTACTAGGAGTGCATGCTGCTTGGCCGCCGTCTCCATCGTCTCATTCCACTTGCGGTCCAGCTCCCGTAGTCTCTGGCTCCACTCGTCCCCGAGCGCTGCCGCCCTGGTGCGCTGCTCACAGCCCATCGTATGGAACTGTTCCTCCCACGCGTGGCGCACACGTCGCAGCTCTTCCTGTAGGGTCTCATTCGCAGTCTTGCGCTCTTTCTGTTCCGTCTCCAAGGTCTTAACGACGTCGTTGTGCTTCGCGTGAATTGTAGCGACCCGCGTCTCCACCAGCGTCGTTAACTGCGCCGTAATATGGGAACTGAGCTGGTCCTGCTTGTCGCGAAGCTCTCGGAGTTGCGTGGTCAGCTCGCTACGTATTTGCTGGTTCACTTGCGTGAGGGCGGCCTCCCATGAACTCGCCGTTGCGCTCGACTGCCGCTGACACGCTGCTAAATTCTCCTGCACGGCGCGAGTGAGAGCCTGCACGTCGTGCTTAATTGGTGTCATCTCTTTACTGACCCACGCTTTCGTATCGACCAACTGAGGCGTGACGACTCGGTCCAGTTCGTGTTTGATGAGTGGCACAACCGCGAGAGGCAGAACCACACCCACCAATTCATTCTTGAACGCATCCTCGCGCTGCTTGTGCTGCTGCTCTCGCTCGGTCTCCAGTCGGTCACGCTCTCGCGCTAGCGCCATCTCTTTTTCTCGTGCGCGTTGCGTCGTCAAGTGTCGCACCGGTTTCCTCGTCTCCTCTTCTTCGTCCTCCTCTTCCTCCTCTCCTCTGCCACGGCCGCTGCCCATCGCACCCATGCGACTCACGTGGATTTTCAACGCCTGGAGATCATTCCGCAGCGCCACCATCTCGTCGGCCTGCACGCGGTTGAGCTTTTGGGTGAGTGCGTCCACCACGAGCGACGACGAACTGGACGTGCGCGTGATCTCGGCCAATTGATGCGCTTGGTGCTGCAGCGTCGCCTGGAACTGGGCCTTGATCGGTTCAATCGCGGCGTTGAATTGCACGAGCAGCTCTTGGCGCGACAGCTTGTCCTGGACCTGCAGTTGGACGCCATTGCCCTGCTCGCGGATCGCTGCGACCAACTGCCGCATCTCGAGCAACTGGTTCTCGGCCTGCATGCGCCAGGACTCGTCCTTGCCGCACATGGACTGCAAGTGGAAACCAATGTCCTTTTGCGTCGTGAGTTCTTGCCGCATCTTGGCCTGCACTTGGTCGAGCGTATGGAGCTGGCGGTCGGCCGCACACAGTTCAATGCGGAGTCGATCTAGTTCTTCTGAGCTCGACTTGCAGAGCTGCAGCAGCGCGCTGAGTTGGCGCTCGGCGATCGCTGCGCGTGCGTCGACTTCGAGCTTGAGACTGAGCCGCACTTGCTCCATCATTTGCGCCACGTCGCAGGTCGGCGACGTGTACATTTGGAACCCAAGCCCCGCATTATTACTATTGCTGCTACCGCTGTGGCGCGTGCGTCGGTGGGAGTGGGGGCGAGCCGTTGGGTGCTGTGGCTGGTGCTGTGGCTCGTACGCAGCGTCGTCATAATCGCTGGCGCCGTCATCGCTCGCGGCGGCGGTGCGGTGGTTGCTTCCGTGGGATTTGCGGTCCTGCTGTGCGCGAAAGTGCTGCGCAAACGACGTAGAGGTCGATGACACGGCCGATGCAGGCGACGCGCCGCTGCCACCGCGCAGCGTGGCCATGGTGTCGCGCAAAAACGCATTCGCGAAGCTGCCCGTGTCTGTCTGTTGTTGTTGCTGCTGTTGCTGCTGTGAGGCGGCAGTGTTGCGTCCACCAAACGCTGCGGCAGACGCAAACTCGGACGACGGCTGTGCGAACGCGCCGAGTTCCTCAAACTGACGGAACTGCTGCTGGAGGTTGGCGTCCGTGTGCTTGATGATCGCGGCGAGGTTGGCGTCCCAGTTCATGGCGTGGGTGACGAGAATCAGCTCGGCAAACTGGCCTAGTTATCCGAATAAAAACAAGGCCGATACTCACACGCTGCGTTGCACAGGTTAGGTGCGATATTATGATGCTTTTTGCGCATGGAGATCTTGATCTTGGTGGAGATGAGGCTGGGCAGAGCTGACTGGGAGCTGAAACTGACCGACCTTGCGAAACGGCCTTGCAGACGCGGCATCCATCCAAAATCCAAAGGGCTGCCTGACGAGTCGCCGTTCGAAAATGAAAAAAAAGAACGTTTAGAGGGTCGATTCCGCCAATCACAGGAAGTGATTTGTCCAGTACGTACATCGAACACAGTAGCCCGGTTCTGTGCATCCTTTTAAAGACCGATATATTCTCTATATATTCCGAAAAAGATCCGGCTGCCTGTTAGAAAATCGGAGGAGGAGCTCTTCACACACACGCCACATTCGATGGCCAATGGCCCAAACCACTGGTGGTTATCGCTCGGAGCAGATGGATGAGGTTACTCAGAAAAAGACCGCGAAGTGAGGTCGCTTGCACCAGCAAGATGTCACGCGAATGCAGCACTGGCCCACCGTTGCGCCTGCGTGCATGGCGCGTAAATAGTGTAACGTTGATGCGTCGACGCGTGTCTTGCATTTATCGATAGTCTGAACCCAAGTGGTGGATGCCGCATGGCAGCACTGACCCAACTCTTCAGGTATTGGTATCTACACGTGGATCTGTTGGAGCCTCAACTCAGGTCGAATATTGGGAGTCAAAGGCTGTGACTCACAGCGGCCAGGCCAGTTCGGTATCCTATGCTGGATGCTGGATGGCCCAAATGCCATCGTTGCAGCATTCGTTCGTTTCGTTCCGTTCGCGTGAGAGTGGGCCACGCGATTGCCCTGGCTCCAGCGTTCCAGAAGAATCGACGAAAGAGTGACTGGGCCGCATCATGTCGAGACCCGACGTCATGGGCAGCTCTTCCACGGCCTGCTCTTGCACATGAAAGTTGGAGGATTCAAGACAGTCACTCTGGCTTCTTCTAGGGTGCTGTTGGTGGTCCAGAGCGAACGCTCCGTCCAAATTCCGGACTCCCCATGAGTGTCGGTGCATGATTGCTGCACACAGGTTGAACTGAATTTGAGCGCGCAAAAAGAGTGGGATCAGGTCAAACTGGTTATTTTTCACTTCGTATACAACGGTAATATTTCGCTCTAGTCAACACAGCACAAAATGCACCAGACGCCTCTTTGCGGCGAAAATTTCAGCAGAATATCCGAAACAGCCTTTGATTTTATATATTTTGCTCAAACCCTACCCCTTCTACGGACTAGGGAAAAGGGTAACGCGTCGAATTGGTCTTGTCCTTGGCCAGCGGGCGAAAGACGGGCCAGACAAAAAAAAGTGTTGGCATCGAATGCAACAGCTCTCGCGACCAGGGCAAGAGTGACGGTCAAAGTCCGAGCCAGGTCCCAGAGTCTCCTGGGGGCAGAGGTGGTGCGGGCGCTGCCTCCCTATCCTCGGGGCGCCCCATTATCGATTCTCTCCTCCACTCGGCATCCCGCCGCCGCTCCCGCTCACTCTCCCACAGGCGTTCACTTGCCTCTCTCCTCCTAGTACGTCTCCCACCACCCCTCCTCCTCCCTCCTCCGACCATCTCGTATCTGCTACACACCTCCCGGCAATGGACTCTCCGCGCACCATGACCAACAGCCACCAGGCCATCATGAAGTGCCCCTGGCAATGGCGCGAGCCTTTCCTGGACGAGAAGCGCGAGAGCCGCAAGCGCAAGGCCGGTGACGGCTGTTTCTACGATCCCGTCGACCCCAACTTTGTCGACCGCTTGCTGCCCGGGTACGCCAAGAAGCTCTGCACCGACACGCTCGAGATGGACGAAAAGGAGAAGATCCAGCGCGAGATTGAGCGCCTGCAACTCAAGAAGGAAGCGGAACACGATGCGTTTGTGGCCAGCGCGGCCATGGTCTATGACGCGCTCTTTCTCTCGACAGAGCACGGAGATGACAGCCCGCGCGGCCGTTCCTCACCCTCTATTGCCTCGGACTCATCGGCAAACGCCGATGGCGATGAGGGTGAGGTGAGCACTGAGAACCAAGCCTTGGTCGATAGCATTCTGCTCATGACCAAGGCGGTAGAGGATGCCTCCCAGGCGTCGTCTCTACTAGCGTCGCCTCTGAGCGATTCTTCGTCTTCGGACGAAGAGGACATGGATAGTGGCGCAAGCAGCGATGAATCCAGTGCGGAGGAGCCTTCGCTTGACCAACTCAGTTGCAGCACTTCCACATCGAACGCCGTAAAGGCCATGGACTTTGAGCGCTTGCCGTCGCCGTCGCTCGAGCTCCTGTCCGACAACATGCAAGAGAGCTTTATCTCCGTGGACGAAGACGACCACCTGCTCGACGACTTCGAAAGCACTTCCATTTCGCCCGAAACAAAGCACGACGCGTAGTTTCACAGCCCACACCGCAGCGCTCGTCGCCCATCTTGTATGTTCGCTCTTGCGTATCAGTCATATTTATTAATCAGTTGAGTCCGCGCGGCTCGTGTCTACCGCGCGCGACGGCCACCGAGTCGACGAAGACCAACTCAAAGAAACAAACACAAAGAAAACTCGTTGGCATAACCCACTCCACAAAATAAAACCCACTCATGTTCTGTTTGAACTTCTATCGCCATCGCATGAATCCCTGAAGCAAGACTATCTCCCTGTTCTGTGTTTGGAAGGAAGCCTGGGAGCCTGTCGGAATCGCGAGATGATGCTTGCGACAGCACTGCCTCTTTACGCGTCAACTGCCAAGTCCGTGCGCCGTCCATGTATGGCATTCCCTGGAAGCTTCCATCCAGCTGGATTCGACACGAATACCGGTACGAAACGACCAGCACGGCTAAACGGACGAAAAGCAACCCGGCCGTTCAGACCGTTCGTCAGGTACCGCCAACTCAACTTCAAACTGGGATTTGCCAGAACATGATTCCTTCAACAACGAAAGGCCGCAGGAGGCGGCGAGATACCAAGGTATCCAGCAAGACCTCAATACGTTCTTTGCCATAGTCCGGAAGAGCCTCTGCGATGTGATCCACGCTCTACGTGGCACAATAAAGGAATCGAGTCAGCTTCAACTGGAGTGGGCAAGGGATAGCAGCAAACATGGCGTACCAAGGCTGGTTTGTCTTCAGTCCCAACACCCTGAAACTTGCTGTACAGAGTTGACATTTGGACAGCGCCGATGCCACGCTACAGAGCAGAAGACAGGTTTCAACGTTAGCGTGTGCAATGCTTTCACCATGCGGGCTGACAGAACCAACCTGAAATGCCGACGGGAACAATGACAATTGAAACTCGGGAGCTGGTTCGCCAGCCTCGAAAGATTCATCGTAGTGCTGGAGCTTCGATTCTTGGTGTGTGCTGCCAATGTCGAGGTTGGCACCAACGAGGCGATTGGAAAGAGGTGTGTGCGGGGTCATGGCCTTCAATTGAGTCCGCAAAAGTGGAGAGGGCATCTCAAACGACGGTGTCATGGGGCTC
>JAADVC010000061.1:0-43422 GCA_023334575.1 Pythium volutum | reverse complement strand
GTTCTTGGGGGGTCGGTAGTCCCGGAGCTGCCGAATGATGATTGCACTACCTCGAGAGCCGACCAGTTGTGGATGCGCGCAGCTCGGAGCCCGGTGATCAAGCCATGATACTCCGCTTGGTTGTTCGTGGTGGAGGGGTGGGCGCGGCTCATGGCCGCGCTCCACACCACTGTGGCGGCGCCGTGGTCGCCGTCCACCCTCACGACGCAGGCACCGGAGCCGCCCGGGCCTGGGTTGCCGCGAGATCCACCGTCGAAGAAGAGCACATGCAGCGCGGTGGTATTCCTGGAATGGCACGTGGTTTAAATATGTCCCGTATCTCTCCTGCCACCCAGCAAGCTCTTCCTCAGCGCTGTTTCGGCCCTTACTCGCTGCAATTGACGCGGCCGCTGCAGTCAATTCTGACGTCGCCTTCTCTTCGCCTTCTTTCATGGTCTCGAGTTTGGCGTGGGCAATCTTGAGAAAGATGCGCTCGCGCGTACAGTCATAGCCAAAGGCCGTCCAGGAAAGCCAGCCATACACCCGCATTCTGAGACATCTCCTCTACGCCAACAGAGTAGGAGATACGAAAACGTAAGCGATGAAGAAGCTTCTGGCTCAGCGTGGTGCCGAGATGAGCGCACTGTTG
The DNA here is from genome assembly GCA_023334575.1 of Pythium volutum. Lineage (NCBI taxonomy): Eukaryota > Oomycota > Peronosporomycetes > Pythiales > Pythiaceae > Pythium > Pythium volutum. The sequence continues at coordinate 42,794 of JAADVC010000061.1, read as the reverse complement.
AGCGAGACATAAAAAGGTTGTAATGACTCGACACCATCAGAAATAAAACGCACTCATTGTCTTGCATAGTCTCGGACTCTGCTACCCGTCAACCTGGCGGTAGGAATTGAAACTGCACCCACCCACCCACACGCACGACTGTCCAGTCATTATTCCGTGCGCTCGGCCATCGCCTCATTCGCCGCGCGAATCGTGGCAATCTTCGTTTCGAGCTCGCGACGGCGCGTGCGCGTCTCGGCCGACCCACCCATGACCTCGACGAGATCGTCGCTCGACGTGTTCAAGAGGTCGTTACGTAGATGCTCCACGAGGCCGAATTTGTGCACGAAACAGCTCGCCACAATGTTGACGACGCACGCTCCTGATGCTCGAAAGTGGCCGCGGAGACCGTCGTCCAGAAACGCTTCCTCCAGGTGCACGTCTTGGTCTGCCATTACTCGCGCAGTGCTGGTGCCCAACAACGTCTGGCGCAGCTGGGCGTACGCCGTCTTGAGACGCGCCTTAGCGAGTCCATGCCACAAAGCCACGTCCACGCGAGCGGCAGCCGAGGCCTGACACCGCCTTCGTCCGTCCTTTTAGAAATAAGCGCGCGCAGCGAGTGCACCATGCTGTCTGGATACTTCACGCTGGCCCAGACCAGTGCTGCATGCTGCTGGACAATCTGGCCCATGGCGTCGTCACAGGCATCGACGCATTTGGCTGACAGCGTGCAAAACGGTGCAAACGATGGGAAGCGTCTGTAACCTTTGTGTCGAGTGTACTCTGACACGTGGAGCCACGTGTCTTGACAGCCGAGCACAGCACAGCGCCAAGGTCGCCCACTTGGTCGACACGGACGGCCTTTGTGTGGCCGTCGACATCCACGTACACGAGGTCGCCCATGGACAGCTCCACCTCCAGGGACTCGAGGCGGGCAATCGTGTCGTACATGCCAGTGAGCGTGTCCTCGAGCGTCTTTTCATGAATATCGATGGCCGGGTCGTTGCGCAAACAAACGGAGAGATCTCGAACATATTTCGTGGCCAACGAAGCAAACGCGGTGCGGCACTGCGACGGCGTGCCCTCCTGTGGGCCCATTGACACTAACGCCGCTTCGGCATTCGCCAGCGCCAGAGCGAGATGGGCCACCACAAGACGGTTTGTCAGTTTCTCGAGGCCCCAGCAGCTGACAGGCAGCTTGCGCCAGCGGCGGTGGCGCTCAATAAAAGAGCTCTTCATCACTGCCAATATAAAACGAGAAGACTTAATGGGACGGCGATGCGGCCGACGGTGGTAGTGGATCGCATGGAAGCAGAGCAGGGGCGAGTTGGTCTGGTGGAGCAGAAGCTTCTCGACACTGCGCTCATCGGCGGCGTCGGCGCGATCGAGCTTGGTCACCACGCCGATCGTGCGCTTGCCGCCAGGGTCCATCTGTCGCGCCATCTCCAAGACCTCGGCTCCGTGGACTTCGGACGTCGCCGCTACGACCGCCAAGAGAATCGCGTGCGGCTGCTTGGCGTGTCGGTCGATCAGCGCGCAAGCACGCGCGACCGTCGCCTTGTCCTGACCGTCGACAGCCGCGTGCACGAAACCCGGGAGGTCCACAAACACGCCGTCAGGAAACGCTGGTCCTTGCAACTCGAGCACGATCGTATCGTTGGAGACGCCCTTGCCGTCTGCGACCACCAGCCCCATCAGTCTCTCGAGGACATGCGGCTGGTCGCCCAGCGAGTTAATCACGTTTTCCCAGTCGCGCAGGTCGGACTGGAAACGCTCGACGCGGACCTTGCCCGCAAAGTCGGGGCCATGAGAGAGCTCGAGTCGTCGCCGCGCATCGCGTGGTCAGGCCGTGCGACGCCGGCAGCGGGACCCCCGTGAGTGCCCGAGACCAGCGACGATTTGCCGCTCGAAATGTCGCCCAGCACGACGACGTGGGGCGCGGCGAGCGATGGGTTGAGTCCGAGCGCACGCAAGCGACCGAAGAGCCCGTGCCGGTGCATGGTCGTCGAGGGAGGGCTCCGCGTGGGTGTGGGGAAGAGATGTTGTCGGCGTCGCGTCGAGTGTTGGCGGCGGGGAAACGTGGGCGACAACTTGCTGCTCTTGATGGTCGCGCCAGTGGAAATTCCAGACTGTTGTGCACTTTGTGTGGTTGCCGTGAGTGTAGAAGATGACGCGGTCTGCACGCCCCCAAAAGATCCGTCTGTGACGTGTGACCGTCGCACGTCAGTTGAAGTGGCTTATGAGAGTGAGGCGCGTCACTAAAGCAAGGGTCCTTCGTTGGTGGCTAGTGCCACAAGTTTATATCGGGGTCTGTCGGCTCAGTTGAAGTGACCGGATTCAACCCAAGCAATGGACGCCGTTGCCGACGCCCCTGCCGACGCCACGCGTTCGCTGGTGGCGGCGACAGCTTCACATACCAACGAAATAGAAGACGGCGATGCGCCAGCGCAAGCGGTTGTGTCCGAGTCGCTCACTGTCGGTACGTTCCATCCATATTCTAAATGAGAATTCGGCGAACATGGAACTGAATGAATGTGACTGTTGTATTATATGCAGTGGAAAATGCCCGTGCGCTCCACGACGAGCTGTTTGAGGCGCTCCCAGAGACCGAGGTCAAGCGCGTGTCGCGGCTCGAACGAGAGGCCAAAGAGCTCGCGAACCGCTCGCTCGTGTACGGCGAGATCCCGTTTGCCACGGTCGAGCAGATCTTCCAACTGGTACGTTAGAAGAGAGAAACTCTGTGTGGTCTTATGTGGATAGCACCATACTAATCAAGTCCATATCCATGCAGATGCGTACGCAGTACGGTGTCTTGCTCGACCGCGGCGGCAACTTTTACGATATTGGCTCAGGCTGCGGCAAAGTCGTACGTAAACTAACACGTCCACTTGACCAGTCAGTTCCTCTCTCTCTCATGGATATTCTATCCATTGCTAGGTACTGGCCGCGGCACTTCTCCATGACTTCTCCAAATGCTGCGGCGTCGAAGTGCTCGACGGACTTCACGCCATGGCGCTCAAGGTATTGGACCACTGGCGCTACAAGACGCTGGACACGCTGCCGGCCATTAAGGCCGACATGGACGTCGGGTTCGCCAAGGGTGACGCGGCGAAAATGCCCGAGCTATGGCGTGACGCGTCGCTCGTCTTTTGCAACGCCACGTGCTTTAGCGACAGCGTACGTTTCTATTTCTCTGCTGTGAGTTGTTGGAAGCAAACCGATTGACGATTTTGTTTGCCCCATATATTAATTAGCTCATCCAAGCGATCTCGACTGCGGCCGATGCGGTACCCGACGGCGCCTACTTTGTCGCGGTCACGAAGCCGCTCGTATCCAAGCGCTGGAAGACTGTGCTCGAGCAAAAATTCCCCATGAGCTGGGGGAATGCGACCGTCATCATCCAGAAAAAGGTGTTTTGATTTTGATGAAATCTTCCTCTTGATAGATACTAGTAGTAAACGAATTGATGACGCGATCGTGGAGACTTGACTCGCTTCATGGAATTTTGCTTGACTTGGTATGTGCTCGCTTAATAAGGCGTAAAGCCCATGCCGATGCGTGAGCGCGTTTGCTGGCGGATGCTCTGCGACTGGCGCTGTGCGTCCGCCTGCGGCTGGCTCAGACGCACCACCTCGCCCTGTGACGCGCCTTCTCGCTCCTGTTGTTGCTGCTTCTCTTGTAGGTAGAACTCGTACTCTTCGGTCACGTCGGCGCGGTCCTCGACGCGTGTCGGCTTTCGTCGCAGCATACTCGTCGTTGGTATCTTTTTCGCTTCTGCGTGGAAGAGCTTTTCTTCTTCGTTTTCGCGCCAAACAACCGTTTTCATAAACGCAAAACCCAATCACCCAAAACGGAATATTGATGGGTTCGAATGGCGTGGGCCACATAGAAATACGGCTCTTTTGATGTCGCATTTAAACCTAAATCACATTAGGTTTGAGCTGGCCTTGCAATAAAACACCCGACACGAGAAGACCAGCTTATCCACGCGGAAGAGACCAGCACGGCCGTCGCGCGCGCGAGTGTGACGTGTCCGCATCTCTTTCTACGCGCCTCCTGACCACATCGTCGGATCCGCAAGCGCGTGCTCTCTCTCTCCACGGTGGTCCGCCACTCGTACTCCTCTCCATCGTCCCGCAATCGCCATTCTCCTCACGTGTAGCTTCTCGCACCATGGCGATCCGCGTGCTGTCGCTTCTCGTCGTTTTCATCACGGCAGCACTCTGCTCCCGTACGACCCATGCGACCATGCACGCGTCCGAGCGGCAGCACCTTCGTGACCAGGCACGCGCCATGTTTTACCACGGCTACAACAACTACATGGAGCACGCGTTCCCGTGGGACGAACTCAAGCCGCTCTCGTGCGAGGGCCGTCGCTGGGACCAGCGCGAGCGCGGCGATCTGGATGATGTTCTAGGCGGCTTTGCGCTCACGCTCGTCGACTCGCTCGACATGCTGGCCGTATTGGGCGACCGCGACGAGTTCCACCGCGCCGTGCGGCTCGTGATTGACACGGTCTCGTTCGACCGCGACGTCACGGTCTCGGTCTTTGAGTCGACCATCCGCGTCATTGGCGGTCTCATCTCGGCGCATCTCATCGCGTCCCCATCTCACTTGGGCGTACTCACGGCAGACGAGTACAATGGCGAGCTATTGGACCTTGCCGTGGATCTGGGGCAGCGTCTGTTACCGGCGTTTGACACGCCCACGCTCATCCCCGTGCATCGCATCAACTTGCGCCACGGACTACAGGCCAATGCACCGGCCATCACGTGTCCGGCGGCCGCCGGCTCACTGCTGGTCGAGTTTGCGTACCTCTCGCGGCTCTCGGGGCTCTCGGTCTTTGAAGACAAGGCCCGTGACGCCGTGGTCGCATTATGGTTGAGACGATCCGAGCTCAATTTGCTCGGCAGTTCCATTGACGTGTTTTCCGGGGAATGGACTTCGTCCCACGTGGGCATTGGCGCCGGGCTCGACTCGTTTTTCGAGTATTTGCTCAAGTACCATCTCGTGAGCGGGAACCCCGTGTGGCGCGACATGTTTAACCTCAGCTACAGCGCCGTGGAGACCCACATGAACCACCAAGACTTTCATTTAGAGGTCGATATGCACCACGGCCGCGACGCAGTGCGGTTCCAGCGCGTGTCGGCACTACAGGCCTTTTGGCCAGGGCTGCAAGTGCTAGCGGGCGACGTCTCGAGTGCGATGCGCAGCCACGACAAGCTCTTTCTACTATGGAACAAGTATGGCGCCATGCCCGAGCTCTTTGATTTGGCCGGGACCGAAGGCGGCGTGATCCCGTGGGCACGCACGTCACCATTACGACCCGAGCTCATTGAGAGCACGTACCATTTGTACCAGGCCACGCGCGACCACAAGTACCTCAAGATTGGCCGGAAATTACTGGAAGATATGGAACGTATCTCGCGCGTCGACTGCGGGTACGCGGCCGTGGGCAATATCCACACACTCGCAGTCGAGGACCGCATGGACAGCTATTTTTTATCCGAGACCGTCAAGTACCTCTATCTCCTGTTCAGCGACGACCCGGACGTGATCGTGCCGGCCATGCCGCTGGCGTCCAATCGGACCGTGGCCACGGACTTCCTCTTGGCCGGCAGCCTCGTGAATACTAGTATTACCAACCACACGAGTACGACCACGTCGTCGGTCCAGTACTCGCGCGCACTCAAGTCGTCCGAGGTCGTGTTCAGCACGGAAGGCCACGTGCTCCACGTCGACGCGTCCATTTTTGAACGCAATGTGTCGCAGGCCAAGCGCGCCAGCGGAGCCGCACCGGCGTTTTGGTGTGAGAATGGCCACGCGCTGATCCACAATGAGAAGCAGCGCCACTCGCAAACGGCCGCGTCCACCACGAAAGCACACGCCACGCCGTCCGTGACGTTTGTGCCCATTGGCGTCTCGGTGCGGGTCGGCGACGTCCACGTCTCGACGGCCGTGGCGTCACCGGCGACGTTTGGCAAGCAGCTCGGTCGTTTTGGTCATGTTGAGGCACCGCTGCGGCTCTTTTCGCACCGCATTGGCGACGCGTGCGAGTCGTTTTCACGGGAAATTCAGCAAGAGATTACGGGTCGCATTGTCATGGTCGCGAGGGGCCACTGCTCGTTTGCCCACAAGGCGCTCCACGTGCAGCAAGCCGGCGGGCGTGGTGTCATCATTATCAACAAGAAACGGAGAGACAAGGCCGCCGAGCCGCCGCGGTACATGATCACGGACGACAGCGACGGCGTCGGTGCACGCGTCCACATCCCATTGGTGCTAATGTCGCGGCCCGTGGCCATGGAGCTGCATCGTGCCGTGCGGCTCAAGCTGCAGCTCATGGACGGTGCCGAGAGTGACTCGTCAACTAGTATTGGTGACGAGCCGACACCCAGCTCTATAGCCGAGCAGGACGACTCGGTCGAGGTCGTGGCGTCGCTGTCGGCGTGGCTGTATTAGTATTAGAGGTTGTAGGGAATCAACAGTTTTGTAGAGATCGGAGGCGTGGTGTATACGAGAAGTGTGCTTTTTGGGGGGAATGAATATATAAAATGGGAAGTTGAATCCATAGCCGCACAGCTATAATAGGGGAAGCATACTTGTATGCACGTCAGGTGATCACAGCCTCTGCGTATGGCTTAGACGTCCTCGTCAAAGACGGTGAGGTCGACGCGCACTTGGTTGCCCTTGGCCAACGCAGCGTCATCATCGTCGGCGATGAGATTCACAATCTTGTCGACGACAAACTGCGTGCGCTGCTTCTGGAGAATGATCTCACTCGGCTCATCGTCCACGAGCATCTGGAGCAGGTACTTGGCCGCGACGAGCAAGTGCTCGACGCCCAGGAAAAGCCACATGCGCTGGTACGGCGTAAAGTTCTCAGTCACACGCACCGACGTAAAGCACACGAGCGCAACGTTCGTGATGACGGCGAACGTGCTCATGAGCTCAATGATTGTGCCCCACGTGCCAATGTCCTGCGCACCCCTGGGGTCTGGACGGCGCGTCGCGTTCACGAGCTTGTACGCGTCAATGCGGATCTCAAAGTAGTTGTTGAGCAGTGCCAGCACCGGCGCCAGCGGAAAGCTCACGACGAAAAGCGTCACGTAGCCGTACTGGATGATCATCTCGTTGTAGTCGTCGAACGTACCCTTTTGATCGTACGCGTCCAGACTCAATTGGCGTTCAATCTCGGACGCTTCACGGGCCGTGGCAGCGGGATTCTTGAGCAGCTCGGCGCTGTCGGGCTTGGCACTCTTGCGAGAAAACTTTTTCTTGATCCACGGCAGACCGACTTCGAAAAAGTTGCCGCTCGTGAGGCGCAGCCCAAAGATAATGCCGAGCCCCATCATGAGCTCGTCCATGCAGCCGTCCTGGTAGCCGCCCTTGCAAGACCCCGGGCCTTCAAACACGGGCGCCGACTTCATGAACGCCACGTAAAAGAGACTCGCGTACGAGTTGACAAACTGGAAGAGAAACGTCTTGGCGATCAAGTGGTCCTCGTACTCGGTGTCGGTGCGGTGGTTTTCGTAATTGTTGAGCCGCACGGCGACGCTGCTGTACAGATTGTTCATGACCATGATCTGGATCGCGTTCACGGTCGAGGCCGCGGCGCCTCCAAGCGCGACGCCGTTGACCGTAAAGAACGTGTGCCACGGCCCATTCGTCGCGGCCCAGCGGAAGAGGAAAATGGACGCGACGACCGCGACGACCATGAGGATGAGCACAAAGATGAAAAAGATCGAGCCCATGATGCGGCGGAACCGCATCTGTGGACTAAAGTACCGCATCTTCGAACCGTCGATCGGCGAGGTGATTTCTTCGCCTTGGAACTCTGGACGCTCGACCTCTTCATCTTCGAAATTGGCCATGCCCCACTCGAGTGCGAGCACCGAGTTGTACCGCTTCCAGTACTCGTAGTAGACGGTGGACCAGATCGCCATGAACAAGCCAAAGTACGGCACGAGCGACGCGTCGGCCGTGCCCTGCATGACGACGTCAATGAACAGCAGCAGCCCCACGAGTGACGGCGCAATGAGCCACGTCGTGTAGTGGCCCAGCCATGCAAAGTAGAGCCCGACTTTCTCGCCAAAGTAATCCTTAATGGCATTGAGCGGCTGCTGCCACGGTGCGAGGCGCCAGGGCATCCACTTGTCGCGCAGCGCAAAAAGCTCTTCGGGTTCGTGGAGTGGGAACGCTGAGACGAGGCACTCGTCCTTGAGCAGCTTTTCAATGTTGAGCGCGCAGCCGCCGTCGCTCATGTGGGCCTTGACAATGTTGAGCAAAAGCTTGATGCGGTCGACGCCGCGGAATGGACTCTTCTTGTGGCCGTACTTTTTATAGGCGGGCTGCAAACGCGGCTCGACGTCGTACTTGGCAAACAGGTTCTGGAACGGGTCGCGCTTCGAGATGCGCTCGTCGTGCTGGATCCGAATGGGTGCGATATTCTGGTCCGGGTACCCGGCCTCGGCGATCTTGCGGATCTCGACGGGATCAAATTCGACGCGGTAGTCGATGCGGTCTCCTTCTTTGCCCAGACGCTCGAGCGATGCGCGCAGTTTGCAAAACACGTGCTCGCGGTCGACCGAGTAAAACATTTTGGTCTCAATGCCGCCGCGCGCGAGCTTTTGGAGGATCGTGCGCATGGAAAACTCTTTCTGGACGTCCGTGAGCTTGACCGACTCGTCGTGGACCTTGAAGACAAAGACATAGTCGTACGAGTAGCCGTTCGAGCGCTCAAACTCGCCGTCGAGCTGGATGCGCACGTCCTTGGCATGTACCGTGGCGTTGAGCGACGACCCGCGGCGCGACACGGCCGTCTTGAGCGCTGCGAGCTTGGCGCCGGGACCTTCACTCATTCGCTGCTTCGGGTGTTCTTCTTCCGGTGGTTGCTGGAGGTCTGGAGAATGCCGGAGTGGCGCTTCTTCTGGACAGCGCCAGACGCTGGACGCCCGTCGCTCTGGACTCTGGACTCGTGGATGCTTTTTTCCGGAGAATGAAGCAGGAAACCGCCCGAGGGTGACACGGGCAAAAGCGAGCTTTGGGTTCACTTCGCTCGGCACGATCGAGACGACCAGGCGTCCGCTTACCCTAAACTCTGATTTATTTTGGGACTTTTATTATACGGCCCGTCCTATTCAACACCAGACAAAAAATCACCCAAACCTACCCTCTATTGGCTACGAGATATGGGCGTATCCTGATATTACTTGTCCAATCGAGAAACCGAACGAGTGTAGGTGTAGGGCTGGCGGATGATCGGATCCGCTTTGGCTTCAACGTCTCCGCTATTCCTGGCTGCAAACGATCTTGACCTCGCGGCCTCCAGTGGCAGATCGAAGAGTGACCCGCAGTGGCTTGCACAAGGAAGTGGCCACATGAACATCACTCAAAATACACCATATCCAATTGTGTATGCATTGGCACTGACCTTGTCGGAGAAAGTTCCTGGTGTGTCTTGATTAGAGTTGGCGAGAGACGCCGAGAAGACGAGTGCGACGAATGCTCTAGCATGGCGAACACAAATCGTTGACAAGAGGAAAGAGAGAAGTTATGCAAACAGGTGTCGTGGACCACTTACCGTTGTGGCTTCGTGGATATCAGTTCTGTACGAAGAAGCGTGCTGAGGTAGCTGCGAGGCCATCACATAGTGATTCGAATGAGAATGCGCCACAATATTCACTCAGGAAAAATAAGGGCGTCTTCACGTACCTGACGCACGACGACTGCGCCACACGACGAAAGAGATCAAAAAATGACGTCATCATCACCCGGAGTGTCAGCGCTCGCGGGGGAATCGCAACGTCATTCCCTCGTGGTTTCTTGTTTTGAGGTGCTCCAGCGGTCTCAAGGTGGCGTTTTGCCTGTTGGAGGCAAACAGAAAAGTCGTCAATGACGGCCACGGCTCGAAACGAAACAGCTTTTTTTACCTGGATGGAAGGTGCTTGTCCGCAAGCATGCTCCTCGGACGAGAGGTTACATGGAGCTGGGCTGCTTGCCACCGGAGGCGGTGATACCGTCACCTCCGCCAGGGAATGAGCGTGGGACCCGTTTGACACAGCACCCTCGTCGTCGTACGGCTCCTCGTCGAGCTCCTCAGCGAGAGACTTCCGCAATTCCACCAGATTGAGCGTCGGATCAATGATGCTCATGGAATAATCATGCCATTTCGTTAGTTGGCATAGGAGCGGAGGGAGCTCACGTCTGCCAGTAGGCGGCTTCGCTGACTTCCATGGCTCCAAGCTCTGCCGCGAAACACAAACCTAGACACTGGGTAAGCACACCGCGTGATAAAGGACGCGGTCAATTTTTTCAACTCCCACCGGCAGTCTTCGAGACCTGAATCAGCGACATTCGTCTCATCAGTACCGGACGAAACAATCCACAATGACAACTACTTACTCGTGGCGTGCAGCTGTAATCCTCATAGCTCTTTTGTGTAGAGCTGAACGACTCGCTCGAAGTGTTGCGACACAAAACCTGGGTTGAAGGGTAGTTTCGTCTTCCACAGTGCGTTCGCGACGAAGTGACGGCAATGGCGATTCGCGGGGTTCAGATAGCGCATCTTGGCTCTCAGTTGGGACAACGTCGTCACTCATAACCACGTCTCCGTCACCAGACAACTCGAACGCCGCTGGGGCGACTTGAAGCGTTGAATTTGGTTCTTCCGGCCGCTCAATCTCATCCACTTGAGAAATTTGATCTTGTTGTGATTCTTCGAGATCAAGTTGAACAAAATCCTCGAGGAAAAAAGGCTTGATGGATCGCTTACAGTCCTCCACTGGTTTGATGTCAACAAGAATGAGTGAGATCGTCGCGAGACGCGAACCCGAACCGGGGAATACTCACAGAATTGGGCCATCTCTGCGCCTTGGGAAGGCGACTCTGCGATTGCCGTGGTTGCATCCGCAGGAAGTCTGGGGCCAAAGTAGAGTAGGTGATGTTCACGAACTGCTTCGTATTCATCGTTGAGAGCTGCCGTCATGCTCTCCAACTTGGCCTCGGCGCCAACTAGTTCGTGAGTGGCACACGAACAATGGTGTCGATTCCATGTCTTTTGAAGGTTCAAGTCTGTGAGCTCCCCACTGGACAAGCATTGCACAGATACCAGTCAGAACACAGCAGTACCCCATCCAGCACCAGTAAAAGCTGCACCTCTCATAAAGTGTTGCTCTTTCGAGTACTCTCTCGAGGTTAATAACGTCGTTGCCGCCCGATTCCTCTTCCCCAACTGATTCCAGTACGGCTGGCGCTTTCTTCTCTGAGGAATGAAATGAGAGTTCAAACCCAACCACTTCCCCACGGCACTGGCTATGAGCAAACGGATCCGTACTCTTGGTCGCGTCTCTTTTCGGCGCATGCGTACTTGTGTCGAGAACCTATTGCCCACGATACACAAAATGATCAGCGCAGTTCTTCCCATACGCACAACCTAGACGGACACCTCACCGCAGAGCTCTCGTCTACGAGACACTGCATCTGGCGACGTAAAATTTCTAAATCCCAACCCATGCGCAGCGTCATCTCTCTATTGCGAGCAAACCGAGTTGGGTAGTTGCCGTACCGAGTCGCAAGTGTACTTGCTGAGAGCGCGCCGAGATTTCTATTGACGGATAAATGCCCAAGAGTGAGTGTCTCCACCATGCACACTCCATTGTCAGCGTCTCCACGAACCGTGTTGCAACGCTACGTGTTCCTCGGCCATCGTGTCCTCGTTTTCACGCTCCATGTCGACGTCGTCGGCACCATTTTGCGTGTCGCGTCGCGGTTTTTTTGCTAAAAACGCATCGAACGGCGCAGCCACGAGCGCCACATACGCCTCTCGGAAGGGGTCCTTGACGTGGCGCTTCTTCTCCACGTCTTCCTCGACGTCCGCCCACAGTTCCGCGCCCGCTAGCGCTGCCTCCCGCGCGTTCGTTTCCCTTCGCGGCGCCATTTTCGACGTGCCCGCCCCCAATCTGAATCCACATGGATACACTGCGCCAACCTCCCAAGTACAATTTTTTCCAATTACCTGTTCAAAGCGATTCAAACAAAGATAAAAAGTATTCAAATTATACACAAAACATTATATCCTGCTCAAAGAGATGGCATGAACGGGTCCCTCCCAGTTTGCTCTCTAACTACCACTCTCATTGGCTAAAACACCACCCTTTTCAACCAATCTCATGCCTCAACCGTGCGTCATGTGGTTCCCCCTCTGTTCCCCGTTTCACCTTTTTCGCAGTGTTTCCCCAACAGGGTCTCCTCACGCACGCACGACATAAAGTGGTAGAACATGGCGGGCGCGGGCGGCGGCGGCCGCAGCGTGCGGTACATGACACGCGACGAGGACGAGCTCCCGACCTTCCAGCGAAAGGCGTCGCACTCGCGCGGCAACTCCATGTCGATCGAAAGCGGCGCCGACGACAGCGAGCTCTACGCCGACGCCGAAGAGAAAAAGATTCATTCGCGGCCCGGCGGCGCCGGCGCGATCGCGTGCTTCCCACCGCGCGGCGTCGCCGCCTCGGCCTATTCGGCGCGGTGGCGCGTGTGGCGCGCCGGCTGGCCCTGGGGGCCGCGACGCCTGTTTGCGTTTGTCGTGGTCGCGGCGTTTGTGTTTGGCTACTATTTCCAAGTGCTCGTGTTTTTTCTCCACGTGCGACTGGGCTTCACGGCCGAGATCTTGCCGACACGCGAGGCGTCGCTCACGGCCAAGCTCACCAAGGCGCTGATCCACCACACAAAGCGCGTCATTTTTGTGTGCCGCAAGACCAACTGGGACTTTATCGGCTTTATCGCGAGTCCGCACACGGTGCTTTTCGCGCACGACGACGTCGAGATCCCCAAGGCACTCGACGAGACGCTTTCGGTCGTGCGCCACACGGGCGTCGATAGCTACCTGAATCTCCACAACAAGACGGTCACGATCATGAGTCACGTGCATCGCTCGGGCCAGCATTTCCATTTTTTCAAGCAGGACGACGAAGCGATCGTGTACTGGCCCCACTATTACCAGTGCATGAAGCAGTGCAAAACGCTCGGCGCGTGCTACGCCGGCGACATGCACGTCAACATTGGCGACGCAGCGAATGCGAATTCGTACGTGTTTGCGACCGGCGGGTCGTACTTTATCGGGAATGAACTGCTCAAGTGCTTGCTCGCCAAGCCCATTTACGTGCGGCTCGACGGACTCGACTTTGGCGAGGACAAGACCATTGGCAAGATGATCCACTACAACAACTGTGCCGTCCAGTACGTGAGCTGCAAGTGGTTCAACAACAAGGAGATCTATAGCCCCCATGCCATGGTCAAGATGACCAAGCGCGCGACCGAGCGGTTCATCCACGAAGACACGGTGCTGCTCAGCCAGGAGGAGCAAGCCGAGCTCGCGCGTGAACAGAACGCCGTGGTCGACGCCGACGCCGACGCCGACGCGGCACACAATGACAACCGCATGCGGAAAGTATGAGCCGTTACTGCTGGTGTGGAACCCCCTCTGCTGGCGGACGGGTGAAAGCGGGCGACGGTCGGGTACAGTAATCCTCCCGTTAATAGACTTTATGTTTGCTTATTGATCGGGGTTTGTTGGTGAGCTCCTTGCAGCGGACGTGCGGAGAGGGATTCAAGATCGCCACGAAGATAGACACCCGAGCGCAAGTCAGTTGAATGGAGAGACGTTTCGCAATGCTAATTGCGGCACTTTTGGGGGACGCGACGCCAGCCGAAACGGCACGGCGCTTGTATGCCGTGCAAGCGGGTCGCTTTTTGTAATCGTCACCACGAGAAAGCTCCCTCCCTCCCAGTCGTCCCCAGTACACCGCCCACATGGGTTGCGGCGCGTCGCTTCTCAATCGCGCGGGCGAGAATGGCAACGGCGAGGCCAAGGTCACGCCCCTCAATGGTGCATCGAATGGTGGCGGCTCGGGCATGGGCGGCGGCGGCGGCGGCAAGGGCGCGACACGGTCTCCACTCACGAAAGACCAGATCCACAGCCGCATCGTATGCTCGCCCAAGGTCGTGAGCACCAAGATCACGGACCGGCTGACCATCCAGTACGCGTTCGTGTCGCAGCGCGGCTACTACCCGGACGCACTCGACAAGCCGAACCAGGACACGTACACAGTCATTCCGTCGTTCAACGGCGACGACGCCAAAATGTACTTTGGCGTGTTTGACGGCCACGGCACGACTGGCGATCTGTGTTCGCTCTTTGCCAAGAAGGAATGCCCCGAGCGACTCGTCAAGATCTTGGATAAAAAGTACTGCTCGTTCCTGGAAGCCTACTCCAAGTCGTTTGAAGACACGAACGCCAAGCTCCACGCATCGCGTGTCGACGACTCGCTCAGTGGCACGACCGCGATCTGTCTGTTTCTCGACGGCGAGACCATCCACGTCGCCAACGTTGGCGACTCGCGCGCCGTGATCGCGACCATGAGCGACGGCAAGCTCACGGCGCAGCCGCTCTCGGTCGACCAGACGCCGTACCGCTCGGACGAGCGCGAGCGCGTCAAGCGCAGCGGCGCACGCGTACTCACGATGGACCAGCTCGAGGGCATCGCACCAATCCACGACAATTGGGCCGCGAACCTCAATGACCAGGTCGACGAGGACGGCGATCCGCCGCGCATTTGGTCGCCGTACGGTGCGTTCCCGGGCACGGCGTTCACGCGTAGCATTGGCGACGAGATTGCTGAGACGCTGGGCGTGATCGCCGTGCCCGAGATCACGTCGCTCCAGCTCACCGAGGACGACAAGTTTGTCGTCATTGCGAGCGACGGCGTCTTTGAGTTTCTCACGAGCCAGGCCGTTGTCGACATGGTCGCGCAGTACGACGACCCGCTCGAGGCCTGCCAAAAGGTCGTGGCCGAGTCGTACCGGCTCTGGCTCACGTACGAATTGCGCACGGATGACATTAGCATCATTTGCGTGCACTTCAAGTTCTCGGGCGAGGCGCTGCCGCCAAAGCGCGACCCGCGCCAAGCGAGCGAGCGTGCGTTGGACAAGCAATTGCGGCCCGTGCGCCGTGGCATGTCCAAGGAAAAGCGGCGCGCGCAAATGCGCAAAGACATGGCGCAGCTCGTCAAGGAAGAAGACCTCGCGTACCGCGTGGGCGACCACGTGGTCACGAAGACGCCCGAGCAGCTCCAAGTGATCCACAAGATCACGCGCGACAATTGGCTCTTTCGGCAGCTCACCCATGTGCAAAAGGAAGACATTTACGCCGTCATGGAACGCATTGACGTGCGGTCGGGCGACATTGTGATCAAGCAGGGTGATCCCGGTGATAAATTCTACATCGTCGAGTCGGGCAGCTTCCAGGTCACGGTGCGGAGCGACGAAGAAGAGACCGCGGCGGGCAAGGAGGCCAAGGAGAGTATTGTGCACACATACATGGACAAGCAGCAGCAAGAGAACCAGTACGCGTCCTTTGGCGAGCTCGCGCTCATGCACAATGCGCCGCGGTCGTCATCGATCATCGCCTTGTCGCCGGGTGTGCTGTGGGGCATTGACTGCCGCGCGTTTCGCCGCGTGTTTATCAAGGCGCCAACGTCCGTGCTCGTGCAAACGCTCAAGAAAGTGGACGTGCTCAAGACGCTCACGCAGTCGCAGCTCGAGCGGCTCGCGAACAATCTGAGCGAAGTCACGTTCCAGGACGGCGACTACATAATCAACCAGGGCGACGTCGGCAATACGTTTTACGTGATTCAGGAGGGCGCCGTGATTTGCACCATCTGGGAGGAAGACAAGGAGACCAAAAAGAAGATTTCGCGCGAGGTGCTGCGTTTGAAAAAGAACCAGTACTTTGGCGAACGCGCGTTGCTCAACGATGCACCGCGTGCCGCAAACGTCATTTCCGTCGGAAGAACCAAGTTGCTTCAAGTCGGTCGACGCGAGTTTGAAGAAGTCTTGGGCTCGCTGCAAGACATGATTGAGGCCGACCGGCAGCAGCGCGAGGCGCGCCACAATTTCGAAACGGCCGTGAAAAACGTCATTTACAGTCCGACTGTGCGTCGCCACTCGAGCGTCATGGGGCCATTACGGCCGCAGGACATGAAATTCCGCATGGTCGTGCAAACGACCGACACGGGCTACTTGGCCGCGTACCAGTCGGTGAGCGAACCGCAGCGGTTCTATACAGTCAATGTGTTTGCGCTCCGGCAAATCAAAAAGGACAAAAAGATTGACGAAGTCACCAAGTACCTCACGGTGCACCGCACGATCCGACTGGACACGCCGCTCGTGCCCGAGATGATGGCCACGTGGAAAGACGACCGCGCGCTCTACATTTCGTTTGACGCGGCCATGGTCACGGAACTTTCGGCTTTGCTGGCCGAGGAAAAGCAGACGCGGTTCAGCGAGGCCACGGCCAAGCTCTACGCCGCGCAGTGTCTGCTCATGCTCGAGTATGTCCACAATGCCGGGTACGCGTACCGCAACATTAGCAGCGACAATGTGCTCGTGGACACGAAAGGCTACCTGCAGCTCCATGACTTTCGGTACGTTCTTGATTCAATTAGCATTTACGAGTGGTGATTTGTCCTAATATTTGGGTTATTCTCGTTTTGCAGACACATGAAGAAGCTGCCGGACGAGATGCGGACCTATACGATCTGCGGCACGCCCGAGTACATGGCACCCGAGATGGTCTCGGCACGCGGCCACACGGCGTGTGCCGACATTTGGGCACTGGGCATTCTCGTGTACGAGATGCTCCACGGACAAACGCCGTTCAACGTCAAGGACGACAAAGGGCTCACGGACAAGGACGTGACCATGGCCGTGTACTCGACGATTGGCCGCCACCACAAGGACGGACTCGAGTTTTTACGGACCGACATTTCGAGCGAGGCGCAGGATCTCGTGCGTGAGCTACTCAACCCGATCGCCGAGACGCGGCTCGGCGGCCAGGGCATTGTCGACATTAAAAAGGGCGGCTCGGTCATTCGCGCACACCCGTGGTTCAACAGCATTGACTGGGTGCTGCTCGCGTCCAAGACGCAGCCCAGCGGCCAAAGCGAGCAGCTCCAAAAGCTCTTTAACGACAATTTGGCGACAGCCGCGACCATGGACATGCCCGAGCTTGAGCGGTACGCCGGCGACACGGACTGGCTCGAGAACTTTTAAAAAACGACCGTACGTAAGGGCGATGGCAGAGCAGAACCTTGGTGGTGTATTTGGCAAAGCGAGTGTTTTAAGCGAGGCAGACAGAGGCACATTGGGCAGACAAGGAACTTCCTATTCTGAAAAAATCGATATCTTCCACTACGTTATTCACAACATTTGAGAATCCATTGGATACATTCACGAAAGGTCACGCTGCTGGTGATGGTCTCACTTGCCGATCTCTAATTCCAAAGAATATAGAAATGGCGCCGCCCACAGAGAAGCTGCCGGCGCCCGAGGGCACGCGGCCCATGATGATCTCGATGCGCGAGATGGAGACGTACGCGCTCAAGACGGGCAGCGGTCTGCGTGAGACCGTGCCCTTCAAGGTCTTTGCCAAGCACGAGATCCTCGAGCAGATTGCGCAGATCGGCTTCATGTGTCCTTTCCACGAGTTCCGCGCTGACCTCGCCGTGCGTTTAGAACGGATTTATCGAATGGGATGTCAAACGATCTAAAAGTCCATGTGGAAATGTGTGTGTGATAGAAACTGCAAGGTGACGAGCTACTCATCGTCGCGGATCCGACCGAAGTGTATGGCGAAAACTGGCTGCTGTGCCTGACGCGCAAGGCGCTCGAGACGCAAATGGATCTGATCCAGACGCGCGAGCGAGAGGCACAGGAGGCACTCGCCGGTCAAGAGAAAGCGGCGGCCGGCGGTGACGACGACGCGGCGTCAATCGTGTACGAGGACCGCCCCATGGTGGCGCGCGCGTGGGCATCGGCGTCGGCGCGCGAGTCCCACGACGACGTCGACGCGCTCAGCATCCGCAGCACGCGACAACTCGTACGACGTGGCCTTTATCTCTCTCTCTCTCTCTGGATTAGAACGACGTGAGGAGACTGAGAGGAGGACTTTTTGTGTATTGTAGATTCAGATCTCGGTGACCAAAATGTCGGACGAGCTCAACGCCGACTACAAGTTTAGCGACCGTGATGCCGACCAACGTACGTCTCGTACTGAGTGTTCGTTCTATCTGCCTAACCATATACTCACAGTCTCTTCCTATCTATCTATTTGCAGTGGGCTTTGTTGAGTGGCGGCAGCACAAGGACCCCAACTACGAGCTCACGCGGCTCGAGCAGGACATTGGTCTCCAGGGCATCCCCGAGCTCACCGACAATGCCACGCAAACGAGCTGGTTCCGCTCGGTCAACAGCGCACTCCAGTACGAGCCCATCACCATGGCGCCGGCCAAGCAGCAGGACGAGCTCGACTCGGAAAAGCTCCAGGCGTTTCTGGACAAGGTGCTGCCGCTCGTCGAGGGCGCGCTCCAGCAAAACGAAACGCTCGACATCTTTTTGGATCCGTTTGCCAACCTCTTTGAAGAGGAAGGCGCCGGCACGGGCAACGCCGCGGCGGCCCACAAGAACGAAAACGCCATCAAAGAATTGCGCAGCTTTACAGACCTCGTCTATAGCAAAAACAAGACGCTGCCTGCGATCGACTGGCACCCGAAAAAGAACGGCGTCGTCGCGGTCGCGGCCTCGGCCAACGTGAGCTTTGCGAAACGCCTCGATCTGCTGGAAAAGACGGAGAATTCCTACATTCTCATTTGGAACTTTGTCGACCTCATCCATCCGCAGCTCATGCTCGAGGCGCCGCAGGACGTGCTCGCGTTGCGGTTCAATCCGACCCATCCGACCATCATTGCGGCCGGTCTCTACAATGGCCAGGTCATGGTCTGGGACTTTGCCAAGGCCGAGCAGCTTCTGACCAAGGGCAAGGGCGCCAAGCCTTCTTCCTCATCATCGTCTTCTACTAAACCCGACGACGACGCACCCAAGCAGGTGCCGCCCGTCAAGCCACTTTACGTGTCCTATATTGACGCGAGCCATCGACGGCCGGTCGCCGATCTGCTCTGGCTGCCCGCCGGCATGGAGGTCAACAACCGCGGCCACGTGGTCGCATCGACCGACCTGAGCGTCCACCAGTTCGTGACGATCGCCGGTGACGGCCAAGTGAGCTTTTGGGACCTGCGCTTCAAAGATCCCAAGTACCGCGGGCTCGCGCGTTCCAAGGCCGACAAGTCGGCGGCGACCGCGTCGTCCTCGTCGAATGCCAACGCCGCCAAGGACGCCGTGCCCGAAGTGCACTTTACGCCCATTTACTCGATCGCGCTCACCAAGGTCGAGGCGACGGGCGAGCTCGGGCTCAAGTGTATCTGTCTCGAGCGGCTCAAAGAAGTCACGAATACGAGCACTGCGTCAGCCGCACCGACGGTGCTGTCGAGCCGCTTCTACTGCGGCACGGAAGAGGGCGAGTTGGTGTATGCCGACTGGCGACCGCACGCCGTGTCGGCGTCCACTGGGTCGGGCTCGTCCAAAGCTGCAGCTTCCCACGACCACGACAGCGGTGGCGTTGGAGGTACTGGTGGTGGTGACGACGGCGTCGAGTACGTGCAGTGGCTCTGCCGCGACTACTTTCGCGCGACCATCTCGGTGCGCGTGTCGCCCTTCTTTCCGTCGATTCTCATGACGGTGAGCGAGACCAATTTCCACTTGTGGAACGTCTCGCAAGTGAGCAAGGTCTCGATCGATAGCAACGGCCCCATCTTCACGTCGCCGCTCTCGCTCGCGGCGTTCACGTGCGCGGCCTTTTCGCCCACGCGGCCCGCGGTCATTTACGTTGGCCGCGCCGATGGCATGCTCGAAGTGTGGGATTTCATGGACCAGTCGCACCGTGCGAGTCTCGTGGTCGGCGTCACGGCGTGTCCGCTCACATCCATCGAGTTTCGGCCGCAGACAATTGGTGGAGGAGCAGGAGGTGGACCAGGAGGAGCAGCCCAAGCCATTGGGAGTGCAGCGCCGTCTGCAACCACTGTGGCGACAGCAACAAAGGGAGTCAAAGTCGGTGGAGCAGCAGGCACAGCACCTCCAGTGGTGTCTTCTGGTGGAGCCGCTCCGACAAACCAGAGCGTCAAGCAACAGCTCATGGCGATCGGCGACCAGATCGGTAACCTCCATATCATGGAGATTCCGCGGACGTTGTCGCGCGCAACGAGCGGCGAGCGCCAGTCAATGGAAGCGTACTTTAAGCGCGAGAGCGAGCGCATGAAGGCGACGCGCGAGACTGTCGCCCAGCAGCAGCAGCAGCAGCAGGCCGGAGGAGAAAGAGGTCGTCGCGACGACGCCCCACCCAAGACCGCACCGTCACAACCAGTGGCTACCGCCGCCACCGCGTCCACCAGTTCCTCCACCAACGGACTGGACGACGAGCTCTTCAAGCAAATGGAGAACGACTTTTGCCGCGAGCTGGGCTTGGACGCGGCCAGCGTCGCATAAGAAAAAAGGTGAGACCGTCGCGTATTATAACTGGATCTGATTCCACTTCAACGTAGCGTGTGATTGGTTGAAACTGTAATATACTCTATTTTCTTGATTAGTGGCCCCTCCTCCATAATGGGTTGCTCGCCAATCGAAAAGCTACGAAGAAGGTCGCGCGATTGATCACTAATGCCGTTCGCGCAGATGGTGCTGGGCCCACCGGGCTCGGGCAAGACGACGTACTGCAACGGCATGGAGCAGTTCCTGCAGGCCAACGGCCGCGAGGTCGCGGTGGTCAATATGGACCCGGCCAACGAGCGCCTGCCGTACACGCCCGCGATTGACATTATGGACATGGTCTGTCTCGAGACGGTCATGGAAGAACTCGAGCTCGGCCCGAACGGCGGTGCGTAGCATTTGGCGATTCTATAGTATTTCTCTAACGCTAATGCTGACATAGGACTGGTGTACTGCATGGACTATATCGACCACAATTTTGACTGGCTCGAGGAACGGCTCCAAGCTCTTGAAGGTACAGGAGCCTCTCATCATTCGATCTTCAAACAGGGAATTCAGCAGCTCACTATGATGCTGTGTTGTGCTAATGTAGGAAAGTACGTATTGTTCGACTTTCCCGGCCAAGTTGAGCTGTACACGCACGAGCGCAGCGTCTACAACATTCTACAAAAGATCCAAAAGCTCAACTACCGCATCTCAGTCGTCCACTTGGTCGACGCACACCACTGCACCGACAGCGCCAAGTTCATTTCGGTCGTCATGCTCAGCCTCAGCTCCATGGTGCGGCTCGAATTGCCCCACATCAACGTGCTCTCGAAAATGGACCTCATGCAGCAGTACGGCAAGCTCGCGTTCAATCTCGAGTTTTACACGGACGTGCTCGACCTGCGGTTCCTGCTCGACCGGCTCGACAATCCGACCGACACGGAAGTCGACGACGACAGCGTCGACTATGAAGCGCAAGATGACGGAAGCCACACACAAGAACGGCGCGCGCCCACGGCACTGGCGCAGAAATTCCGCCGCATGAACGAGGCGCTGATCGAGGTTGTGGAGGATTTCAGTCTGGTCAACTTTTACCCGCTCCAGATCGAGGACGCCGAGTCGCTGCAAAAGCTCGTGCAGGTCATCGACAAGGCCAATGGCTTTGTGTTTACGAGCGTGGATTGGAACACGGCCGTGCTCAAAGACTATGCGTTTGGCGACCAAGTGGGCGACGCCCAGGAAAAGTATGTGGACATTGCCCAAGGAGACGAGGACGCGGCAGCACTGCGGAAAGAGCTCCAGCGTGCGGCGCAAGGATAGAAACAGGAAGCGACACGGATGCTCGTGCAATCCCTCTTTTTCTCTTTTCTTTCTCGTTCATGTTTTTATCATGATGCGGTCAATGGCGGATGGCCTGCGTCTCCCTCCATCTGCAAAATGCTCCCACCTAGAAAGCAAGCGGCTATCAAGATACAGGATTCGTACCGATAGGCGCGTTGCGGCGTCTTGTCTCGAGTCTATATGTATGCGGCGGATCGACTAGAAGAAGATCCCGCCCGGGTCGTCTTCGTTCTCGCTCTCGCCAATGTTGTTGAAGTATTGCTCGTATGTCGACGACGTGCTGGGCGCGAAACTCGTAGCAGTCGACAGCGCACTCATCGACATCGAGTTGCGCGATCTCAGCCCACCGAGACCGCCACCCATTCCGCCACCCAGGCCGCCACCAAGACTGCTGAGACCACCGCCAAGCCCGCCAGACTCGACGCTGCTGCTCATCAAACCACCAGTAGGCGCAGTTCCGGATTCCGACAACCGCGTGGACATGGACAATGCGGTTGGCGTCATAGAGTTGTTGTAAGGAGCGTGCGCCGGACGAGCGGTCTCAAAGCTGACGTCACTGCCGTACGTTTGAGGAGGCGCCTGCACGCGAAGGCTCGACAGGAATTCAGAACTGTGAACGATTGGCAAATAAACGAATAGCAAGTTAGTCGAGAGGAACGCGCAACGGGTCAAAAAGTCAAAAGCAGCACTTACGCTCCAAGCCGCCCCGAGCCGTGGTCGAGAAGACGAAGATCGTTCAGCGACAAGTTGCGGTTCGCAGCTGTCGACACCTTGGTCATAGAGTGCACAAGCTCCATCACTTGGTCCACGTCATTCACGAAGTATTTCGCGGCACTCGGCTTCTTACCGACCGTCACAGTAAAAGACTTCTGACCCCCTCGGGTGTCCTCCAGATACTGAAACATGAACTCGTCCGAGAGATCGTCCCCGACACACAGCACGAAGTCCACATAACCCGAGCCAGACGATTCCAGCGTCGACATGATGCGGTCCACGATCACTCCCTTGTCGACACCCTCTGGTCGAACTTCCAAATAGTCGTTGCCCGTCAGCACTTCAACCTGGAAGTGCTCAAGTACTTGCGTGAGCTGGTCATGCAATTCCTTCGCTTGAAGCTGGCCAAACTCTGGATCTGCATCTCGGTACTGCCAAAGCATCGAGCTTCCCTTAAGCTCTACGTATGTGCCATGGGTTCGCTGTGAGTAGATGTCCATGACCGAGTGGGTCACGTCTTTCCACGAATCGTCGAAATTGTCCTTCGTGCACATCCAGAAGTCCTCGCCGTCGGAACCCTTCGAGTCACCCCACTTGTATAAATATCCGTGTTCGGCAGCCAGACCAAGACCTTTCACGGATCCCAAGGTTTTCTCGAGATCTGAGCGCTCTTTTCCGCTTAGCACAAACACCGTGTTGCGAGGGTCCGCACACAGCAACGTGAGTGCTGACAACAGTTCTGGCGATGCCGCCGGCGTCTCGACACGCGACACGAGCGTTGATTCACTTGTCGATTCCGCAGCGTAAAGGTACTTGGAAAAATCGTTTTTCTTGCTCTCTTCTTGAGTCAGTGTGTTGCCGTAGTCGAACAGAATAACACGGCGGAAACTCGTCCGATAAGCTCTCGCAACCGCTTCAATGTCGAGCAACTTGAACCCGGCATTGAATTCCAGCATGCGGAACCCCAGACCAAGACCGTAGCCCATGTGCTCGCCTTCAGCGGCGTACTTCTTGGTCCGCTTCAAATCGACAAGTATCCGTTCGGCCCACTTCGTGCGCGAATTGTTTCGAATGTACTCCAGATCTTTTCGATGACGGGCTTTTCGCTCATCGTCTGACATCGTCAACGCAAGCAGCAGACCCTTCACGATTTCCTCACGCTTCCAAGGGTTGATACCGATACTGCCCGTCAAAACACGGCTGCTCCCGGAGAATTCCGAAACAATCAGAACGCCAGGCACTTTGGACAGTTCGTGCGCATGTACAAACTCGAACGGGTGGAGGTTGATTGCGTCACGGACGCTCGTCGTCAAGTAGACATCGCCGGCTTTCCACAACGGTAGGCGAAAGGCCATATCCGTGTTCTCCACAGTGGAATACGAGATTAGAGGCTGCGTTCGAACAGAGCCGAAGCGTTCGTTGATCCGCGCCACAGAGTCCGCGATTTCAGCATAGAGAACTGCCTTTTCTTCGGACGGATTCGACGTATCCACGATGCCAACCTGAATGACTTGCAGCTTGTTCTGAAATTCGGGGTACTGAACAACAAACTGTTCGATCGCGCCCAGCTTGAGTAAGATGCCCTTAAGTCGCTCGACACGATCGATACTGACCACAACGACCTGGCCGTCCGACTTGTACTTCTTCTTGAGCTCAGCCGAGTCCCTGATCACTCTGTCGTTCTGGTTGATATAGTCCATGAATGGGGTCTCGATCCCGATGTGACTGATGGTCAACATGACCATCCGCCCGCTGTACTCGATACCAATGTATCCACCTGGTTGGGCGCTGTACGTGAGGCCGAGGATGCGTCGGCAACTTGTGAGGAAATGCCGAGCGTGTTCATACAGGTGGAATCCAATATGGTCAGCCGAGAGCATACCACGCAACACGTCTGCCCGGACAGAGAGAGTGCGGAAAATCTCGGACGACGGGAACGGCGTGTGCACAAAGAGGCCAACGTTGACGTTCGGCAGTCGGCGAGACAAAAACGATGGTGCCACAAGCAAGTGGAGTCCATGGACCCACACAAGATCGCCCTCATTGTATACTTCGATGACCTTGTTCACGAAGATGCGGTTGACATTCTTGTACGACGACCACGCATTCTTTTGCTCGTTCGGGTTCCACCAACGCGTTGGCAGGCGACCGTAGACGCCCACAAGATTATGGAAGATCGGCCACAGCGTACCGTAGCAAAAGCTGTGGAAGGTCTCGCCGAGCTGCTGGTTCAGAAAGACCGGTACACAGTGGAATGCTTCGAGCTGGCGCGCCAGTCGTTCTTCATCTTCTTTGGGGATCACTGATGCGCAATGCAACGTGCCCACCCACGTGAGCCGCATCGAGCTGACGCGGTTCCAATGGGAGCCGTGATTCATCTCCTTCAGCAAACCCGACGGACACACAAGATTGTCATCTTCCCACTCGATCAAATACTCGCCTTCGGGCGTCCGATGCACAAGCACTGGAAGCCGGTAGACGACGATAATCACGCCGTCCGTCGACTCGATCGTCACATTCTGCGGCGACTTGATCGACTCGTCCGAGTACGAGCGCGCTCGGTTGTGGACGGGACTGTGGCACATGAGCCGCGAGTCGTCGTCCGACGACGGCACCGCGGCAGGCGCACTTCGGTTGCGGTGCAAGTGGTGGTGAAACTGCGGTGGCATGCGATCGCTCGTCTTCTGCTCCTCGGCTTCACTCGTCTTGTGCTCCTCGGTTTCGTCTTCGGCTTCGTTCATTTCGACGTCGCCGACTTCTTCTGGAATCGACTCGGAAATCGATTGCGAAAACTTTTTCGACCCGCGCTTCATACGTTTGCCGATACTGCCGCCACCGACAGAGACATCACCCGCGTCGCTGCTGCCGCCACTGCCGCTTGCACGACGGTCCAGAAACGCCTGGCCCGAGCTCAGTCGCGGCACGACGCCCCAGCCGTCGGCGGGCAACGTTGCGAGCGAATCCAGTGTGTCCTGGGTCTGGGCGTCCTCCATGCGGGCCACAATCTCGCGTGCGGGCGCGTCAATGGTCTCGTACCGCGCAAACTTGGAGCCCGTGCACACAGCGTAGCGATAGTGGATGACGGTTCCGGCGGGCACGACGACTGGTTCGAGATTGTACCAGATCGGATACAGATCGGGCGTGGTCACGAGCGCGAGTCCGGCTTCCAGTACAGCCGACGTGGCGCTGCTCGTGCCGCTCGAATTGCCCGCAGAAGCCGCAGGGTTCGGCACGCAGTCGATAGAGCCGCCGAGCGCTGGGATGTTGCCGACAATGTAGAGCGTCTGGCCGTGGCCCAGCGGCGCCGTGACCTGAAAGTCGATGCGCGTGCCGGCGGGCGGCTGCGGCAGCCAGCCGCCTAACGCGTGGCGCAGGCGTTGCATCATCTTGCTCCCCCGTGCTTCAACCTACAGAGCGGAAACCCAGCATTTAGCATACTCGTTTCGCCACAGGCTTCCCCATGTACGCCAAGGGGAAAATATGGGGGCGGAGAACTCCTATTTCTCTGCGTCCCCCATATATTTTTTCGCCTCATGCCAGACCGGAGAAAAATAAAAACCCACTGCGTACCTTTGGATCACCTTGCGTGTCGCGTTATTTATCTTTTTCTTCAGTGGATGGATCAGTTCGATCTCGCTTGCGAGCACGCGGATGCCTATGTCTTGGAGGTGTTCTCCGCTCGTCCGCTGCGTCTCGCGCCGACCGCGAAAGCCGTCGCCGTGGGGGGCCGTGCGACTTGTAGGACGACAACGCTTCCTGTGCTCGAATGCCAAGCAGCAGCGTCACTGCAAAGGCGCAGGGCTGTTGTGGCTCGAGGCGACAGAGCAAGCAAGGCACGTAAATGAATCCGTGCCGTCGCTCACTGGCTGAAAAAAATATGTTTTGGCCAACCAGAGGAATCTCACGCCGAAAATAAACTTGGCCAGAAATATAAAACGGAAGAACAGCAAGCAATCATGGGGCAGACAACAACCTGGTTCTCCCACGATAGGTCAATCACAGTAAAATACACTGGCTAATGGAAATTTATGGTGCCGATATCTTCCTGCAGTTCCAGATTCCAGGTCTGGTTCCAGGAATTCTCCTTGTAGATCGGGGTTGAAGAAGCGAAGGAATCAGGCTGGCGCATGTGACGGGGTCGGCTGGTGGAGACGTCCAGATCCGATGAGCTGGCATTCAGACTCATCGAGGCAATGGGAAGGAATGATAGCGTTTCGACAAGGCTGTTCGCATCTCAGGAAGTTCATATTCCTGCACGAGTGATCACTCTGTGATGGAGCTCCACCCTCCAACCAACGAAGCGCTCACCGCTGCTCACAGGCGTTGGGAATCTAACAGTGCAGTGCGAGTTCGCGTGTCTCGACGGGATGCTTTATCAATCTCGTGGAATCTGCTGGATGCTGTAGACTGGAGATCGATTCCGCAAGTATAACCGAAATAGCTCCTGGCACCGTAAGTTCCCCGTCAAAGTGTTTGGGGTGTTTTGACAAACAACATGCAACGTTACGGGTGGATGAAGAGGCTCAGAACGAGTGACACCATTGGTATCTTCGAAACGACTTCCAAGAATGCGATGAAGGGTCCGCCTTCGTTCGCATCAGTGAGTACTATGCATGACTTTTATGGCGCGAAAAACGATTCCAACAAAAGCAAACCATACTTTGTGACGAGACATCCCAGTGTGAATGTCTGGTCCTGAATCCCACAGATATGCAAGGTGCAAGAAGCTGCCCGTCATGAGGTCTGCAGCGATGCTAAATGGTGAATGTGATCTGTAGTATTTTCGTTCAGGCGACAGTCCCAACGTCAACAAACGCAGCATGAGACTAGTTCCTTCATTGACCAGCACGTGCGTTGGCGGCACTGTCCATCATCCGTCCACGTCGGCATGAATGGGTCGCCCTCACTCATCGTTTCTTGAAGCCGTACTTCTTTCGTTCATAGAACAAATCGGTCTTGGAGCTGCCCAGGTTCACGATCTTGGGGCACCCGTCGCGGTCCTTTTCGAGCTGCGTGCACTCGCGACAATAGTACGCGTCCGAAATGCCGGGCCCGCCGCAAATCACGCAGCGGCCCTGGTACGAGCCGTAGTTGCATTCGTCGCACACGCGCACGAGCGTGCACGGGTTCACATACGAGTCGCAGACCACGCACTTGCCGTCGTCCTTCTCACAGAGGCGGCCAATCGCAATGCCCGGCTGCTTGCGGCACATCACGAGGTCGGGGTGGTGCTTCGCCATCGTCTTGTCCTGGTCGCCGCGGTGTTGCTGTTGGAGGCGTCGCTTGCTTTTCGTTGTGCCCGCAACAAATTGAATGGATCCGATGAGAGCATTTCACTGGTTGTTAAGGAGACCCTTGAGACATTTATTATCCAATCGTGTTGGACTTCTCTGCAAAGTACGATCGCGCCATTTTTGATCCAGACGAGGAGAATTTGAACCAAATTACTATTATTGATTGGCTATAAAGATTCAAATTTGACTGAGTTGATTGGCCAATAATATAGCCGTATTGGATCCCATCTGTCGTCCAACCTGGACTTCTCAGCCGTCACCCAGACCAGACGTCTCTCCAGGAGCGATGACCTCGCTCCCCCTATGTTCTTGGCCTGGCTTCTGCGGCGCTTTGAGTTCTGTATGGTATAGTTTATCCCTCACTCTTCGATTTGCCTCGCGCGCAGTATAGGCATAGAAACAAGAGGTCAAACGCCGCCACTCGCAAGCAGCTTCAAGGACACCCACCTCCCCGACCCCGCGCGATCCATGGAGCCACTCGCTGCATCCGCTGACCATGCCGCCACGTCGTGGCTGCCGCCCGTGAAGCCCGGCAAGAAGCGCAAGCGCCTCCAGAAGAAGGCGCCCGGCGCGCCCAAGCGCGGCAAGTCGCCCTACATTCTCTTCTCGATGGAGAAGCGCGACGAGATCAAGGCCACGCTCGAGCCGGACGCCAAGGTCACGGACATTATGCGCGCGATCGCCGACGCGTGGGCCAAGATGGCCGACGACGACAAGCAGCCCTGGAAGATCGCGGCCGAGCAGGACAAGCAGAGATACGAGGAAGAGATGGCGTCGTATGACGGGCCGCTGCGTGTGCCCAACAAGCGCGCCAAGAAGCACCCGGACGCGCCCAAGCGCGCATCGTCGGCGTTCCTCTTCTACAGCCAAGTCATGCGGTCGCGCATCAAGGGTGAGAACCCGGACATGAAGAACACGGAGATCTCCAAGCAGCTCGGCGAGGCGTGGGGCAAGGCGACGGAATCCCAGAAGGCACCGTTTGTCGAGAAGGAGCGTGAAGACCGCGCACGTTACAAGCGCGAGATGGAAGAGTGGAACCAGACCAAGGCTGACCGCGAATTTGCCGAGTCTCAGCACTACGCCAGTTACGCATCGATGACCGGTTTCGACAGCATGGGCTACGCGGGCTCGTACTCGACGACCGAGGTTTGAGTCGGTGTGAGAGCTGTTTTGTCAAGAATGTATAAGCCGTCGTCGACTCTGCCATTACCGCCAGTATCCTTCCTTCGCTTTTCGTTTCGACCTGCGTCTATGACGCACTCATTTCTGGATTAGAGATGGCTCGAGACAATTGCATGAGATCTATGTGAGCAAACAAAAAACAGAACGTATTCATATCCAATCGCGAGTGGCTCTCAAATCAATTCGCATTTTTTTCTCCTTGGGCCATGGGCCACATGCACGCAATCGCAAATCACACTTACGCCGACGAAAGCGCGTCGACACCCGGGAGAACCTTGCCCTCGAGCAGCTCGAGGCTGGCGCCGCCGCCCGTGCTGACGTGGCTGACCTTGTCTTCCGTGTTGAACTTGACGCAGCACGTCGCCGTGTCGCCGCCGCCAATGATGGTCGTGGCGCCCGTGGTCGTGGCCGTGACAACGGCGTCCATGACAGTCTTGGTGCCCTGGGCTGTGAAGTGAGAGAGATATCGAAACATGGGTCAGCAATAGTAAATCTCCAAGAAGAAAATATCCAAACGTACCAAAGGCGTCAAACTCGAACACGCCCATGGGGCCGTTCCACACGACAGTCTTGGCCTTGAGAATCGCGGCGGCAAATTCCTTTTGCGATTCCGGACCAACGTCGAGTCCCAGCCAGCCAGCAGGAATACCTTCGTCCTGGGTCACGACCTTGGTCGCGGCATCGGCCGCAAATTTGTCGGCAATGACAAAATCGGTCGGCAGATGGAGCTTCACGCCCTTCTCCTGGGCCTTGTCGACGATCGCCTGGACAATCTTGGCGCCCTCCTCATCGTAGAGTGAGCTGCCAATCTCCATGTTGTTAATCACCTTCTTGAACGTAAAGGCCATGCCACCGCCGACCACCATCTCGTCGACCTTGTCCAGCATGTTCATGATCAGTTGGATCTTGTCGGCCACCTTGGCGCCGCCGAGGATCGACACGAATGGGCGCTCGGGCGCGTCCAGCGCCTTGGCAAAGTACACGAGCTCCTTGTCGAGCAAGAAACCGGCGGCCTTGATCGGCAGGTCCACACCGACCATCGAGCTGTGCGCGCGGTGGGCTGTGCCAAAGGCGTCGTTAACATACACGTCGCCGAGCTTACTGAGGCTCGCGCGGAACGCAGCGACCTGCTCCTTGGTCGCGACGACCTTGTTGCCTTCGGCGTCCTTGCCCTTGCCTTCTTCCTCGACGTGGAAGCGCAGGTTCTCGAGCAAGATGACGCTGCCCGGCGCTGGGTTGGCGCACGCGGCCTCGATCTCAGCGCCGACGCAGTCGCTCAGGAACTGCACGTCGCGCTTGAGCGCCTCCTTGAGGTACGTCGCGACGGGTGCGAGCGAGTACTTGGCGACGACGCTGCCGTCCGGGCGGCCAAGGTGCGACATGAGCACGACAGCCTTGGCGCCATTGTCAAGCGCGTACTGGATGGTCGGGAGCGCGGCGTCGACGCGCTGCGTGTTGGAGATGGCGCCGTTCTGGAAGGGCACGTTGAAGTCGACGCGGATGAGCACGCGCTTGTCCTTGACATCGACGTTCTTGATGCTGAGCTTGGCCATCGTGGTGAAGAGGGTGGGGTCTGTAGATCCGATTGGAGACTGTTGGAGGTGCAGAGGTGACGATGGATCCAAACGCCGACCATCAGCGGGAGAGGAAGAGGAAGGCGGTCCCGATGACGACGGTGGTTGATCGAATCTGACGGGGGACCCCGTCACGTGAGACCCAGAGTTGCAGAAACGTGAAAAGATCCGTGACGCGGTCGAGTCACGCAAAGGATCTTGCGGTTCCAAAGACACACAAAAACGCGAACTTACGAGTTCTAAGCACCAAAGAAAAAGTCGCACTTAACATTTGAAAATACCGGTATTGATCGAATGTGTACCGGTTGAAGTTCAGAAATTTTCAGAATGTCGGGAGATCGCTTTTCATCGCTTCCCCTCCCCCTCTTGCGATAGTGAACCAGAGTCACTCCAGGTTTTCTGGGAAAACGTGGCGATCGGACGAAGCCCGACACTCTCTCGCAAACGACCACACTGGGGGCATCCGGCATCCCCCATCGTTGTCGTCGTCGTTGGGGTGACCTCTCTCGCTGTCTGTCCTGTCCTCTGGGTCGTGCCGTCGCGTGCGACACAGCGAAGCGTCCGAAGCCAGACGAAGTCTCGAGGAAGAAAGACAAGTCAAGGACGGAAGCAAAGCGTTCCGCACTCTGCAATTGCCCAAGCCCATCCCAATCCCATCGGTACGTTAGGTGCTCCATGCCATTCCCCGCACGCAGTTTCCATCGCGTGGGAAAAAGGAGAAGAGAGTTTCTGTTCTCTTCTTCTATTTTGTTCTCCATAATTGGTTCTGCGAATTTATCTCGCCGGCAGCACAGGGACTAACCATTTTTCTTTTTGCTATCGGTCGTTTAGACAAACCGCGGTCGCGTCTAACCGAGGAGCTCCGTATCCGTCGTCATGGCGTACAACAAGAGCAAGCCCCGCGTGGAGCTCGTGGCGTCGAGCGCGCTGCCGGCCCACGGGCTCTTCAAGCCGTCGCGCGGCGCGCCCGTGGACGTCTCGAACCTGAGCATTAACCAGCGACTCGTGCTCGAGAACCGCCGCCGCGCCGAGCAGGAGCAGCTGCGCCACAAGAGCACGGCCGACGTCATGCGCACGCTGTCGCAGACGCCCGTCGAGATTGGCTCCCAGATCTGGATCCCGGACCCGGAGCGTGTCTGGCGCATTGTCGAGATCCTCTCGACCACGGAAGACAGCGAAAAGGGACTCGTGCTCACGGTCCAGGGCAAGTACGGCAAGGAACAGCTCGATCTGCGCGAGCTTGGCGACCTGTACCGCGTCAACCCGCGCACCGTCGACGACATGACGTCGCTGTACTACATCCACGAGGCCGGCATTTTGGAGAACTTGCACGCGCGGTCGCGTCCCGACAACTTGAAGCCGTACACGCTCATGGCCAACGTGCTGATCGCCGTGAACCCGCTCGTGCGCGTCGCCGAACCAAAGATCCAGGACTATATCAAGACCCAAATGGGTGACCGCTCGCCGCATCCCTATGCGATTGCCGAGGTCGCGTTCCAGCAAATGGCGTTGCGCACGCCCGCGCAGTGCCAGTCGATTGTCATCTCGGGCGAGTCAGGCGCCGGCAAGACCGAGACCTCGAAGATTGTGCTGCGGTACCTCACGTCGCGCGAGCACCTCGCCGCGATGGCCACGGCCTCGAAAAAGTCGCGCGCCGGCAGCGCCACGGCGGTCGCTGCGGTCACCGCGGCCGAAGACAAGACGAAGCTCGCGATCGAGCTCGACAAGCGATTGTGGGATACGAACCCGATCTTGGAAGCCTTTGGCAATGCCAAGACGCTGCGCAACCACAACTCGTCGCGGTTTGGCAAGTTTATGAAGCTCCAGTTCCAGCCAGAGACCAACACGCTCTGCGGCGCGTTCATTGAGACGTACCTGCTCGAGAAGTTTCGCGTCGTCGCGCAAATTCCGGGCGAGCGCAACTTCCACATTTTCTACTTTTTGCTCGCCGGCGCCGACGACCAGCTCAGTACCGAGCTCAAGCTCGAGGCCCCCAGCAAGTTCCAGTACCTCAACCAGAGCGGCTGCATCTCGGACCCGAACGTGGATGATGAGCTGCTGTTCGATGAAGTCATGAGCGCGCTTGGTACGGTCGGCATTGACGCTGGTCTCCAGAAGCAGGTCTGGACCGTGCTCGCCGGATTGCTCCATCTCGGCAATGTGTTGATCCAGCACCGCGAGACGGCCGAGGGCGACGCCGGCGAGATCCCGGCGAGTGCGCAAGCGTACTTGCAGTCGTGCGCGGCGCTGCTCGGTGTCGAGGCCACGCAGCTCTCCAAGGTGATTACGGAGCGTGAGATCTCGACCCGTGGTGAGATTTTCACGATCAAGCGCTCGGCCAAGGAGGGCAGCTACGTGCGTGACGCGATCGCCAAGTCCATGTACCACGCGCTGTTCAAGTGGATCGTCTACAAGATTAACCAGTCGCTGGGCCACGGCGCGAGCTCGCTGCCGTTCATTGGTGTCTTGGATATCTTTGGCTTTGAGTCGTTTGAAGAAAACGACTTTGAGCAGCTCCTGATCAACTATGCAAACGAGGCGCTCCAGGCCACGTTCAACCAGCAAGTCTTTATCGCCGAGCAGGAGCTGTTTACACAAGAGGGTATTGAGATTGGCAAGATTGTGTGGCCCGACAACCGCGACTGCATTGAGCTCATCTCGTCCAAGCCCAATGGCCTGCTGCCGCTACTTGACCAAGAGTCCAAGACGCCCAAGCCGTCGGATGAAAAGTGGAACGCGACGCTCCACAAGACGCACGGCGGCCACGTCCACTTTCTCGCGCCCCATGAAAAGGACAAGAAGTTTGTGTTTATCATTAAGCACTTTGCGACCAAGGTGCCGTACACGGTCGGCAATTTCATTGACAAGAACAATGACACAATCCCCAAGGATCTCCAAGACTTTGTGCTTTCGAGCAAGCTCCCGCTCATCAAGGAGCTGTACTCGACGGCCTCGGACGCCGACGCCTTTGACGCGTCGACCAACTCGCGCAAGGTCGTGAGCGTCTCGTCCAAGTTTACGGTCCAGATGCAGGACCTCGTCGACACGCTCAACGCGACGCGGTGCAACTTTATTCGATGCATCAAGCCCAACCCGACCATGACGGCCGGTGTCTTTGACCACGGCTACGTCGTCGACCAGTTGCGGTGCACGGGTATGCTCGCGACCTGTGAGCTGCTCAAGGTCGGTCTGCCCACGCGTGTGTCGTACGAAGAGATTTGCCGCATTTACAAGCCCGTGCTGCCGCCGACCGTGACGCCGCTCTTTGCGCAGTACAATGACCGCACGTTCACTGAGGCCGTGCTCTGGTCGTTCCGCGTCGACCCGGACGCGTACCGTCTCGGTCGCACCAAGGTGTTTTTCAAGACGGGCAAGATTGCGCTCTTGGATGCGCTGCTCAAGGTCGACATGAAGAAGATGGGGCCGTGGATCGTCTCGCGGCTCCGCAAGTGGCTCGCGCGCCGTCGCTGGCGGTACGCGACTGCCAAGATCTTGGCGCAAAAGGCGTTCCTCTGGCTCTTGGAGGAGACGCGCAAGCGCAAGGCGGCGATCCTGCGCATGCAGGCTGTGTTTCGCATGTCGCTTGTGCGCAAGCAGTTTATTCGGTTGCGGAACGCGAACCGCAACAAGATGCGCCGCAAGGCCGTGGCGCGCAAGCGTCTGCGGTCGGCCATCATTGCGATCGTCGCTGCGAATACCTGGAAGAAGATGCTGCTCCACTCGCGTGCTCGCCTTGAGGCGCAGCACGCGCAACGCGTCGGTGCTGCGATCAAGATTCAGGCCATTGTGCGTGGCAAGCTCGGTCGCAAGAAGGCGCTCAAGCGCCGCCAGCAGATTGACGAGGCCAAGCTGCGCAAGCGCTTGCTGGAGGAGCAGGCCGTCATGGCCGCGCAGCGCCAGCAGAGCGCCAAGAAGCGCTGGCACGTGGCGCTGGTCACGCTCACGGCGCAGCGCCACTTTGTGACACGGCTCCACGCGATCCGCAAGGCCCGCGCCGCGGTCGAAGAAGCGCGTCGCCGTGCCGACGAGCAGCAGCGGCTCGTGCTGCAAGCCCAAGAAGAAGAGCGGCTCCGCTTGGTCGCGGCCGAACGGGAAGAGCTCGAGCGCCAGCGGCTTGTGGCGCTCAAGCGCGAGGCCGCGGCGCGCACGATCCAGAATGCGTTCCGTTTTTCAGTGCAGCGCGAAGAAGCGCGGCGTCAGTTGGCGCTCGCGCGTGCGCAGCAGGCCGCGCTGGCGGCGGCGCGTGCGGCCCAGGAAGCCGCGAACGCGGCCGACGCCGTTGCGGCCGCCCACCAGGCCGAGGCCGAGGCGCTGCGTCGCCTGCAAGAGCTGGAGGCCCACCAGAAGGCCCACATGGGCACGCTCGGCGCGGTCGGTTCGCTCGGTATCGCCGGTGCCGCCGGTGTGCTTGGCGGTGGTGCGACGCTGGGCTCGGTGCAGCCCATGCCCGCGGTCGCTGGCCAGGCCGGAGAGCTCGGCGCCGTCGGCTCGTTGGGCGTACCCGGCGCGATGGTCGGCCAGGAGACGCTCCAGAACGCCGACCTGAGCTGGATGGCCCAGGAGAATGCCAAGATCGAGGGCCACGCGGTCGCCGGCGAGCATTTTAACGCTGAGCAGCTCGCGCAGGCCGGTCGCGATCTCTTTGGCGAGGGCAACGAAGTGCCGCAGGGCCCCATGCTCTCGGCCGAGGACGACAATTTGGCCAACCCGGTGTACCGCGTGCAAGAGTTCCCGACTGGTCCGCCGATCCCGTACAAGGGCGGCATCATGACGTGCACGATGCTGGGCCACCGCAAGCTCCAAGACGAAAACTGGGGCGACGAGTACTCGGAATATGTGCTCCGCGTGACCTGGGGCCGCGACATTCTCGAGCAATCCAAGACGTCGTGGCTCGTCGGCGGGCGCTACAATGACTTTAACGCGCTCCATCAAGAGCTCAAGACGGCGGCCTCGGGCCGACGCGGCAAGCGCGCGCCGTGGTTCCCGCGGTTCCCGAAGCGCCACCCGTTTTCGTCCATGATTGGCAAGAACCAAGAGGAAAAGTTCATTATCAAGCGCGAAAAGGAACTGAACCGGTACATGACGCAGGTGCTGACGCAAATGCCCGACGCGCTGCTCAACATTCACTTGGACCGGTTCCTCAACATGTCGATGCGCACGACCGACATTAGCGAGCGCGAGGCGTTTGCCGAGGCCCGTAAGCGCTGGGAGGACGAAGAGCGCGAGGCGCTCGCGAACGCGGCCGACGCCGAGCCGCTCTCGGACGCCGAGCTCCACGAGGTCGAGCAGCTCGTGCACCAGCTGCTCCAAAAGGTCATTTACTCGGCCGGCGATGTGCGCCAAGACACGGAGCTCCAGGAAATGCTCCACGCTGTCAAGGTGCTCGCGCCGCGCGTCGCGGCGTCGTCGCAGATTGGCGCCAACGTCAATATGGAGCTCGTGCCGCTGGCCATGCAGCTGCAGGACGACATTCAGGACGCGTTCAACCAGTACCACGACACGATCCTCGCGATCCGTCTGGGCCAGGACATCAACTAACAAGCAAATGAGAGGAAGAAACAAGAAACAACAGACGAGGGAGAGAAAGAATCTGCAAAGGCACTGCACGAAAACCGATGAAGAAAACAAGACGCAAGAGACCGATGTAGGATCCGTAGGCAGCAATACAGTCCCTATCCTGGTAGACTGGACTTGAAGATAACAAACGAATGGTGGCGTACAATCTTTGTTTTGGTCTTATTACGGGTCCGTCCCTTCTACTACCTGATCTGCTGGGGGCGCTGGCGGTGGTTTGTATCCTTTCGCAATGAGAAAGAGCTCAATAGACTCGGGCCGTGACGCACTGGGCTTGACGCCCTTGACCATGTCAAACTTGGTCTTGAGCTCGCGGCGAAACTCTTCAGCGTCTTCGCCCTTGAGAATCTTGGTCGCAAAGTGGCCGCCGGGCTTGAGGTAGAGCTCGGCCATTTTCAGGGCATTGTAGCAGAGCCGCAGCTGCTGCTGCGCGTCCGTGAACGGGTTCCCGCTAAACGACGGCGCCATGTCGCTGAGCACAACGTCCACGTGTCCCTGCGAGCGCACCAAGTGGCTGTCGATCTGGTCGCGCACCTCTGGCTGGCGAAAGTCGCCAACCACGACGGCCACACCGTCGATCGTGTCGAACCGCACGAGGTCCACGGCCACGACGCGCACGTGCGCCGCCGTAGACTTGGTCGCCGCCACAGCGATCTGGCTCCAACCGCCGGGCGCAGCGCCCAGGTCCAGCACGACGTCGCCCTTGTGGAGCAGCTGGAACTTGTCGTTGAGCTCTTGGAGTTTGTAGGCCGCGCGCGAGCGGAAGCCCTCTCGCTTGGCCTGCTTCACGAGCGGATCATTCCACTGGCGGCGCACCCACCGCGCGCTGGCGTTGCTCTTCCCCTTGAGGCTCTTGTGGGCGCGCGTCGGCAGCGCTACGGGCGCTGTGAGAGCCACGAGCGACCGCCGCAGACAGCGCGCAAGCAACGTCGTCGCCATCTCCATTGATTGATTCGTTTCTTCGAGCAGCTCCGTTGTCACTCTTACGTTGTGTGAGCGCAACACATTATTTCAAAAGCAACGTAACAACAACGTAGGATGGTATTTCCAAAACAAGGTGAGACAGTTGATAGTGAGTCTGCAGAAGTCAGAGCAAAAGGGAATGAACGCGCCAGCCAAATCTCAATAGCTCACATACCAAACGAGCCTCGGTCACATCTCAATAGCTCACATACGAAACGATGCGGAAGGCGACCAAGCTCGTGGGCATGCTCGCGAGCGCGGCGCTGCTGGCCGCGGGGAATCTCTGTATCAACGCGTCCAAGCGCGACGGCCGGATCCTCTACCTCAGCGTCACTGTGACGTTCCTCATCGAAGTGCTCAAGCTGCTGCTCTGCGTCGTCGCCATTGTCGCGCTGCGGGTGCCGCCGCCGGCGCGCTTTACCGTCACGGAATGCGCGACCTACGCCGTGCCGTCGCTGCTATATATGATTGACAACAACCTCACGTACGTGATCCTGCGGTACATTGACCCGGCGACGCTGTCCGTGCTCTGGAACCTCAAGATCCTCACGACGGCCGTGCTCGTGCGCATCGTGCTCAAGCGCCGGCTGAGCGAGCTCCGCAAGATCGCGATCGTGCTGCTGCTGCTCGGCGTGGTCACGAGCCAGTCGGACCATATCCAAAAGGCCAGCCAGCACGCGTCTGCGACGCCAACACCGTCGCCATCGCCCAGCAGCAACGACTTCAAGACCAATTCCAAATCGAATCCGCAAGAGACTGTGTTTGGCTTGCTGCTCGTGCTCACGGCCGTGACCATTTCGTCGTGCGCGAGCGTGTTCACCGAGTGGTCGTTCAAGCGCAAGGACGCGTCCTCCTCTTTCCTCTGGCAGAATGCGCAGCTCTACGTGTTTGGCATCTTCTTTAACGGGCTGGGTGTCCTCGTCGAGTCGCAGGAGATCGCGTCGCGTGGGTTTTTCGATGGCTACAATGGGTGGACGCTCGCAACCATTTTGGTCAATTGCGTGGCCGGCATTTCCATTGGGTTTATCCTCAAGTTCCTCGACAATATCGCGAGCGTATATGCCCACGCGGTCGCCATGATGATGACCATGCTGGTCTCAATGGTCTTTTTCCGGTTCTCGCCAACGCTCGAGTTTATCTGTGGGTTAGGCGTCGTGCTCGTGTCCATGTACCTCTACCACCACAAGGTAAACGGCGGAGCGGCAGGAGGAGGAGGAGCTCATACATCACCAGGCGGGATGACCACGACGACCTGCAGTAAGTGCTCGTCTGCGTCCTCTAGCCCGTCCTCTCCCTCGTCCGCTATCAATATGGCCTCTGCGGCGCTCTCATTGTCGGTGCCTGGGCTCCACGTTATGAAGAAGGTGCAGTACGAGAAGCTCCCACACGACATGGAGCGCGGCGGAGGAGGACGAAGGCGCGGCTCGAGCGATTCGTCCGAGAACGATGTTTAGAGATATTAGACCAATATTACAGTACCCAAATCTACGAAACTACGATTAACGCTTACGCCCAATTTTCATTCTGATGGCGCTGAATCATGAGCACAATGGAACATTAGCGGATCTCTTCAATGAGAGTCCCCTCTTTTTTACTCCTCCTC
This sequence comes from Pythium volutum, assembly GCA_023334575.1. Classification (NCBI taxonomy): domain Eukaryota; phylum Oomycota; class Peronosporomycetes; order Pythiales; family Pythiaceae; genus Pythium; species Pythium volutum. Next base: position 4,155 of record JAADVC010000061.1, on the reverse strand, counting down.
CTCCTCCTCTAGCGCGGGGCATTTAAGGCGGGAGTCGGCATTCTTGGTGGTTGAAGGCGCATGGCTCCTCCGCTCAGCGGACGAAATTCTTCCTCCTCCTCCGCTGGCTCCTCTTTCCCATCCTTCGTCCTTCCGCTTGAACTTTTGTCGCAAACAAAAAGTTCGTTTGTCAGCAAAAGCAGGAGGCCAAGGGGAGGTGGAGCGGAGCGCGGGGTGAAAACGCCAGCAAATGACTCATTTCGTCAGCGGACGGGTGGTGGGGTGGAGCGTACGATAGGGTTGCGGCTCGTGGCCCTTCTGTGTATCTTCGATTTTGGGCGGGTCAAGTTGGCTTGGAGTTTGTATGCGCTCCGCTCGGTTGGAGGGAACGCGGGTGGTCGGGTCAATTTGGTGTCTAAATTGCGCGGGTCAACCCGCGCAACGTACGACATGCCCGTGTCATTGACAGCGGACGGAGCCGGCTGCCGGCGGAGCAGAGTCGGCGGTGGCAGAGGCTTCAGACTCGAAACACAGCAGCCGCATTGCATTACGCAGCCACCACTCTTCCTCTCCCCTTTCTCTCCCCCGCTCCGCCTCCGCTCGATCTCACCGCCATGGCGCGCGCAGCATCAACTTCTTCCGCTGCAAAGGAGACCATGGCAGCGCGCCCGCCTCCTGTCGCGCTCCGCCCAGAGGACGACCTCCTGGACGACGACGCGCTGGACCCCGACGAGAGCCCTATGCGCGACGGCCGCAACGAGAACTCACTCGCCTACTTATGCCAACGGTGCGTATGGCAATGTGGACGTAGCTCCTCGATGGACCTAACCGATTTACTCCCCAGGTCTAATCTTTTTTTTTTTTGGTTGGGTGACTTTCCAGATTCTGCGAGATGTACCAAAACCACAGCGAGCCCATCAACATTGATCTCGCCGCCAAAGAACTCGGTGCGTCGAACGGCCGCGTTCGGTTGCAACAGAATGCAGAGGTCTAAACGGCTTGCGTTTTTTTATCTTTCCTCGTTTCTCTCAGGCATTCAACGACGACGCATGTACGAGATCCTTAATATCATCCAAAGCGTCGGACTCGTCGGCCGGTTACGCGCGAGTTTCTATCGCTGGGACGGCTACGATAAAATGACGGTCGCACTCGAACGGCTCAAGGTGCGTCCAGCACAAAACACACAAAAACTGTTCTGGAAAAGAAAAAAAGAAAACCGGAACTAACCATTTCTTTTCTCTTTTGTGTTCCAGGAGGAGGGCATGGCACGACTGGCCATGGCTAACCGGTCAGCAACCACAACCACGACCGCCCCTGGCAATCCGGGCTGCATGTCACCGGAAAACCAGCGCCGCAAGGCCGTCGCGACGGCGCTGGGCGAGCGGTTCGTGCAAATTTTTCTCTGCAACGTACGTGGCTCTTGGGTCTTTTTGTTTTGAAATGGACTATGAAAGTGCTAAACCACTTTTACTCTATATGATCACAGGAGGTGCCGCAGCCCGTCATTCTCGAAGACATTATGGGGCTCTTTGTGGCCTGCGTCGGCGGCGCCAATGCCGCGTCGGCCCTCACGAACCAGACCTGTGAGTTGGTCCCATTTCACTAGTCGCCCAACCCGCTCAGTCTCACTTAAGGCTCTCCTCCTCCTTCTCTCTCTGTCTCTCTCTCTCTGCAGCCTGTGCGCGCCGCCTCTACGACATTGCCAACGTCTTTTGCTCGATCGGTCTCGTGCGCAAGTCGTGTGCGCCGGCGACCGACAACCGCCGCAAGAAGCGGCTCTACGACTGGATCGGCCCCGTGCCCACGGCCACGACCACGCCGCTGCGGCCCGCGCGGCTCACACTTTCCGCACCCACGGCCAGTCCCCATTCAGGGTCCACGAAGCGCGTCAAACGCGAGCCCAGCAGTGCGCTCGACACGCCGCGCTCGAATCCGCTGCGAAAAAAGAGCCGGCTGGCGGGCGGCGGCAGTATCAATTTGGAGGCGTCGATCCGCAAAGCCGATGAAGAGGCAGAGCTCCACGAGTCCAAGGCCTACGCCCCCAACACCAACAAGGTCCTCCAGCACCCCGCGGTCGTGGCGCTGCGAGGAGGAGCAACGACCAGTCTCACCGGTCCTCCGTCGCTCCTCAGCGGAGGAGGCAAAGCAGGAGGAGACAGGTCGCTTGCCATGCTCGTCGCTCGTTCGCTCGAGCCGCCCAGCACAGCAGCGGCGGCGTTATCGTCGCTGGCGTCGGTCTCTGCCAAGGCGTCTGCTGCGGCGTCGCTCTTCAATCCGCCAAATGCAAAGGATAGGTCTCTCTCACCCTTTACGGCACGTGGCAGTCTGAAGCTGTCGTCGTCCTCCTCCACCGTCTCGACGGCAACTGTCCTCTCCTCTCTGTCCACATCGTCCGCCTCTTCGTCCCCCACCTCCCCGACCACAAAGTGTTCCTGTGGCTCCTCTCCCTCTTCTTCCTCCTCCTCTCCGTCGTCCTCCTCCGAGTCCCCTACCGTCCTTAAAGCCCAGATTGAGCAGCTCAAAAAGGAGCTCCACGACGCGAGACTCCGCGAGCAGGAATTGCGCCGCCGCGTCGACTCGCAGGACGCACAGATCAAGAGCCTCGTCTCCAAATCCTCCTCCTCCTCTACTACCTCCTTTCTCCTCAGTAACTCACCGCTCACGAATCTCGCCTTCTCTCCGTACCCCGGCTCGCTCGCGCGGGACGCGTTCTCGTCCCTCACGGCGTCGCCGTCCCCCTTCCAGTCGTCCTCCACGGGCAACTTCTTTTCGCCCGGCTCGGTCCCCACGAGCAGCGGGCGTCCTCCGTTTCGGCGCCGCGCTGCTCGCGTCGGTCCGCAGATCGTCGACCCGACCAGCGACGGCGAAACCGATCTGCTGCTGCCGGCCGCGAGTCCCCACTTGTCGCCCGGCACGACCTCGATCGCGACGTCGCTGCTGCTCTCACCGCCCGTGGGCGGAGCCGCCAACAGTGACAAGGAGAACCATCGACTGGCCGCGGCCGTGCGCCAGGGCCAGCAGCTCCAACTGCTCTCGCCCATGCGCGTACGCACGATCAAGACCGAGAACGGTGCTGCCGCGGCTCCGTCGACGCCGCCGCACTGCCAATTGCTTGCGACCGCGGCGTCGTCGCTGCTGAGCCTCACGCCGTCCCAAGTGCCCACGTACGTACCATGGTACATTTAGTTACTCATGAGGATACTGACCTTCGATGCCGCGAATAGGTTTTCGCCGTCAATCCACCGGATCTTTGCGAACGACGCGTCCGACTCGGAGATGGAGGCACCCGAGGGCGAAGAAGAGTCGATCATGTCCTGCATCAAGATGGAACTGACCGACGAACCCGAGGTTGCTAGGCACAGTCAAAGCAACCAAGACGAAATGGACCACGACCGAACGGCACGCGCCAACGCCGCCTCCCCCGAGCCGTGTACTGTGAGGACACCGGCATCACTGGACGCGCCGTCGTCGCCCTCACCAAGCGCCAAAAACATCAAGGCGCTTGCGCGGCATCCGCTGGCTGCTCACGCGCACAGCAAATCGCCGCTCCTCGCATCTTCCGCGTCGCCCTCGACGTCCTCCTCCTCGGCGTTGGTGGCGTCGCTCGAAGAGTTTTCGTCGCTCGCGAGCTCCCGCGTCGCCGGTTGTTTGTCCTAGTAACGTTAGAAAGCACACCACAGCACTAGCACTAGCACCACCCCCTGTACAGATTCCCTCACACACACATACACCATGCCTTTCGCAGAATACTGTATCCATTTGCCAAAGTCTCACTTCACAAGCCTGGGCGCCGTGAGCTGCTTGGTGAGGAACGCGTGGCGCTGCATGAGCTCGGCGAGCCGGCGCTCCAAGTCGACGAGATCGGCGTCGCGCTTTTCAAAGTCCTCAATGAGCAGCTCCGACTTGGCAAAGCCGTCCTTGCTCTTGAGCTTTTGCAGCGCGTGGCGGTTCGTGTCGCGGTCCTTTTTCTTCTTGGCGAGCGCGTCGCGGTTCACCGAGAGTGCCTCTTCGAGCTCGGCCGACTCTTTCTTGAGTGTCTGGTTCTCGGCCAGCACAAACTGGAGCTTCTCCTTGATATGTGTGAGCACTTGGACCGTGCTCGTGGTCTTTTTGCGGAGCTTGTGGAGCTCTTCGTTGCGCTCTTCGATCTTTTCGTTGAGCGTCTGGTTTTCAATC